>WITN01001974.1:0-10939 GCA_015025155.1 Lactarius quietus | reverse complement strand
TCTTCACATATTCTGGTTGTCTGGCTACCCATGTGTGCTCTTCAGGGTAGTCTTGGCAGTTCTTCCAGTGTTCATGTCTGCATTTGCGACGCTTGTGGTGGTGGAGGGTTGAATGATGTAACCACGCGACATGTGACCTTGCTTGCTCAGTTGCTCGAACTCGATCATACTTGTGGCATGTTTTAATTGATAGAAGCAGATACATAGTTGTTTTCTAACTACACAAGCCATTAATAAAATAAAACTTCCAATTTTCTTCGTTTCATATCGTCTGATGTTGATTGATAAGCAGCTGATTCTTGGACGGAGCGATGTGATTTTTGTTCAATTTTCCAAGACTCAAGACATGCATTATCGACCAGAAACTAATTTTATATGAGCTAGATCTAGTATAAGGTACCTTTTTATCGAACATTTATTAATCTCAGACACTAACTAAGAAAAACGAAATAAGCCTGCCCATAATGATGGATTTTCCCACTGGGCCTGAAAGCCCATCTTTGGGCTTGCCATGTTTAGCCAAACCACAGCTAAATTTTGGTGGCTACAACACTCAAGCCATTGGCTATCGCACCAAGCCCACACTCAAGCCAGCTAAGCTGGCAGAAAAGTAAACTGTGTTGAACAATGAGGACTACACAGTAGCACACACTGGTATCACAAAGTACAGAACAGAGGGAAGATACAACATGAAAGGTATGATGTCCAATGCCATGTCACTGAATATGCCACTTGCTACTAATGCCACTTCAATGATCTTGTGACCATGACATTTACCAAGCACATGGGTGAATGTAAACTGCAAGAAATTAGCTCAAGTTGAGTAAAAAAGGCTGGACTCACATCCGTTGACCACAGGGAGAGGAAGCATTGACACTACATTTGGGGCATTTGGGGGGCAAAGATGGCATGGTAATGACATCTGATATGATGTTGTTGGAATCACAGGCTGAGCATTGCATGAGGAGAGTGTGGTGGTAGTCATACTGTGGCTTCTCATCAAAGGCAAGTGGTTGGATATGCTGAGTGAAGGTGACAAAGGGTAAAGGTAGCCCCCTGCAAAGCCCTTTGGCCAAGGTGGTCTTCTTCTTGACAACAGCTTCCTCATATTGTTCAACAGGGCCCTCCTTGATGATATCTTGCCATGGTAAGTGACCACAGCATAAATAGACTATACAATGCACCAGAGATTCAAGATTGTCATGGTGTGATTGTGTCTGTCCTGAATGGCTGTTGATTGAAGTAAAGGTGATAGTACCTATGGTCTTGAGCCCAGATACTGGTGAAATATGCCAACAAGTAGAGGGATTGCGAAAAAGTTGGGCCAAGCCAAAGTTGATTAGAAATACCTGGTGGCTCAGCTTGCCAATGCCAGTCATGAAGTTTGCTGGTTTAACATCTCAATGAATGTAAGGCAGTGGAAGTCAGGAACCCACACCCCTTATATAAGCCATTTGAGCCCAAAATTGCAGACCCTACTCCTCCGACACAACAACAATTTTAGGGATGCTTCTTTAATGAGAATGTAGGAAACTGACTTAGTTTTCATTTCAAAAGAGGATTTTTTTTAATTTTCAAAATTGGCAGAGGAGTACAGGAAAAGAACTTTTCATTGCCAAAACCATTTTTAAGTGTTTTCAATTCAAATGAAACATTGTATGAAATTTCATCTGAGGAATTTGTCTAGTCACATGACCTAAACATATGATCTAATCTGTCAACATGTGACTTAAACATATCATGTAATCCTAATATTTGATGAACTAGAATCCCATCTCCAGAGTCATTGACCCACAAGAAATGCCCCAAAAAGCCCAGGTAAAACTGGCCCATGCTTGCTGTGCTGAAATAGCACGTCATGCCTTGCATCCATTGCACGCAAGACCCCCTGCAGCAAACTTTTCTCAAAAAGAAGCAGGTGAGCTGTCACCAATCTGGAGGCAAGGGCTCACTTACATGATCATCAGGAACCAGGACTTTGTCAAGTGGAAATGGCATAGACCCTGAACTTGTGGGTTTCTGTGAAAGGTTCAACCTTGAACCCCAAGTTCAGGACTTTGAACATGGAGAAATAGATGATGCATGTGGATCTGGGGACCTTGATTCTGACAATGAACTGTCAGAGATTGTTGAGCAATCGGAACTGGACCATTTCAGTGAAGTCCTTCGGTGTGCTCAACAAATTGCAGTCCAATGCAAAAGGGAGAGAGTGGTCAAGAAAACGACACACTCCGAAGCAATACAAAGGGAACTCAAAAAAAACGATATCCCGACACAAATGAGCAAAGTTGGAGCTTGCAGATAAAGGGTTTCTTGGAATTTTCGAATTTCTCAATCTTCTGAGGCAAAGTGGAGCTAGAAAGTCAAGTGCTGGAGCCATGGACAGCCAAGAAGAAGAAGAGGAGGAAGACTCACCAGACATTCCACACAGTGCAACCGCACCAAATGCCACAGCACTGAACACAAGGGCAACCGATGCAGCGGCACCCAACAAGATGGTGAGTGTCTTGACACCAACTTGAAGGCCAGTTGGTACTGATGGTGTGCAGGGGCAGGGTGCAAGCAATGACGCCTTGCCCGAAGTTGACAAGTGAAGCAATCATCCCTCACCCAAGGTCGACAAGTGAAGGATCAAGGCTCTGCCTAACAATAAAGAAGGCATCAGTGGCAATGGAACTGACAAGGACAATGGGGCCACTGACAATCCAATCCATGGGGAGGCTCACCGCGCCCTCAATGCAATGCTTGAAGACCTGAAAAGTCATCCAGAGATGACTGCAGATGCTAATGGAAACTATCAAACTGATGCTGACTGAACTCTTGACCTGTGGAATGATCGCAAAGCCTTGCGTGCAGTGTGTGTGAGGCTTGGTGAGAAGGGCACGGAAAAAGACCTCGATGTCATTCTTCGTGGTCAGATTGCTGTGATGGTTGGTGTACTGAATCTTTACCTCGATGCTGGGCTTTCATACAGCTGGCGAAATGTGTCGTTAGTTGTTGCAAAGGCCTGGGGTCAAGGGATGACACATGCACGCAATCTTCGCAAGTGGATCCTCGATTTCATCCGATCTGATCAACTCCCCTCCCATTGCTATGGCCAAGCCAAATGGACAGTCCTTGGTGAAGAAGACATCTTGCAGAGTCTTCAGATCCAACTGGCAGAACGCGTGAAGCATGGATATCTGAAGGCGCTTGATGTTGTCGAAATTGTGTCAAGTCCTGAGATGCAAGCAAACTTGACTTGGGTTTGGGTTTGCAAGCCGATGATTACCAAAAGAACAGCCCGGGACTGGTTGAAGAAGCTGGAGTGGAGATATGAGGAGAAAAGGAATGGGATGTACATTGACGGGCATGAGCGAGAGGACGTGGTGCGGTATCGAAATGAATTTGTTGCCTGCTGGAAGGAATACGAAAAGCACTTCCACCAGTGGGACAACACCGGCAATCTCCTTCCTCTTCCCTCTGCTTTCCTGTTGAAGGATTGCGCTTTCATCTCATTCTGGTCACACATGACGAATCAACATTCTATCAAAACGATGAGAGGAAGATCCACTGGGCCCATGCAAGTGCGACTCCAACACCGAAAGCGAAAGGCAATGGGCAGTTGCTCATGGTCTTGGATTTCCTGACCGTTGAGTCACAGTAAAAAAGGAATTCAAGCAAAAGTCAGGCCAAAGTCAAAAAAACCTGCATCTCAGTCAATGTTTAGTCAAAGGTCAACTACTAGTCAATGAAAGTCCATTTCGGAAAATCAAAAATGATCAAAGGGAAATGTGACTCAGGGAAAAAATCACAAAAAGTTTCAGCTTACTGGCATTTTGTTGATGTGCATAACCAAATTAGGCAATGTGAATGGCAAGTCAGTACAAGTTGGTACACAGTCAATGAAAGTCAAAGCTGACTTGGGGAAAAAAGTAGAAAAAATTGACATGACTTGGAGTGCATAACCAAATTAGGCAATGTGAGTGGCAAGTCATCACAAGTCAGTACACAGTCAATGAAAGTCAAAGCTGGATTGAATTACCAAATTAGGCAAAGTTGATTGCTGGTCAAGCTGCACTCATTGTAAGTCATGCAAGAGACTTAAGAAAGGGGGTGAGGCCAGTGAAGGATATAGAGAAAGCTTGCATGGGGAAGATGTGCATAAGGAAAGCATATATGGAGGAGGTGGTGGGGGCAGGGAAGGTGTGCATGAGGCAGGAGGTGAAAGGATGAGGAGGGTGGCATAGGGGATGGGGTGAGAAAGATGGGTAAAGTGTGCATGGGAAAGGGAATGGGGAGGGTGTGCATGAGGAAGGAGTTGAAAGTATGAGGATGAGGCATATTGGGAAGGGGGTGAGAGAATAGGGAAGAGGTGCATAAGGAATGGGTTGATGGGATGCAAAGGGGGTGTATGTGTATGTGCCTGGTTGTTACGTCACAGCAGGGATGTTCAGCTGACTTGGCTTAAGATCCTGAGGATGCTGAAGGGGTAGAGGGGTGGTTCGATATCAGAGTACTAAGCGTAAAGTACGCTTAGAGAGTTACTGTGATAGAGTTGTACTAAGCACGCCTCAAGGGACTTATAGCAAAGATACAATGAGAGGGGATAAGGGTGCAAGTAGTGTTGAAAGGGTTCCTTGGTGAGAGGGCGATAAGTGAACACAAGGTGAACTTATCAGACTGAGGTGATGATCAGAGAGTTGGGATTTAGACAATGACTGTGCTGTAAGATACAGGAGAAGTCAAGTCTGAAGCTACATGGTACATAGGAGCCAGACTTTATAGTATCTGAGAACAATGGTGTCATGCCCACAATTAGTGTAATGAGAACAATAAGGTAACGGGAACAATGGGTCACAAAGGGGCTGCGCACTGAGTCACAACAGCATGCGCAGCAGAGAACAATAAGAAAATGGGGGCTGCATCATAGTAGCCTCCCATGTGAGTCATGTATAGTAATGAGTCATGTGGCCAAGGGCCGCATCATCTAAGAGTATAGTAATCAGTCTGAAGTAATGAGTGGATGTGGTCAGGTAAAAGGAAAGCAATGATAAACAAGACAGTCACATGACAAGAAAAGTTAAAAATCGGTTAGTGTCATAACACTGGTGGTGGGGTGGGGAAATGAGGAATGGGTGCATGTGTGTGGAGGTGGGAGTGGTGGATACATGGAAGGGGGTGTATGTAGGCCTTAGATGAAGATGAGGTGTTAGAAGATGATGATCTTGAACTTTTAATAAGAACACCAGAGAAACTTTTGCAGGTTGAAAGAATAAGTGAACTTGCCTCAATGTGGGTGCAATTCTGGGTCTCCACTTGTTCCTTCTACATCTAGGCACAAGTCTGTGGTTGAGTCTTCTAAGGATGATCTTGATGTATGTGTGCTTCAGAGTGAAGATGGTGAATATGAGGAAGGGATGCATGTAAGCTCTGGATGAAGATGAGATGTTAGAAGATGATGATCTTGATCTTTTAAGAACACCAGAGAAAAACTTTTACACATAACAAGAATAAGTTGACTTGCCTTAATGTGGTGCAATTCTGGATCTCCACCATTTTCCTCTTCATCTAGGCACAAGTCTGTGCTTGAGTCTTCTGAGAATGATCTTAGTGTACATTTACCTTGGAGCAGAGTGATGGATATGAGAAACAGGTGCAAGTGAGCCTTGGATGAAGATGAGATGTTAGAAGATGATGATCTTGATCTTTTAAGAACACCAGAGAAACTTTTACACATATTAAGAATAAGTTAACCTGTCTCAATGTGGGTGCAATTCTGGACCTCCACCATTTCCCTCTACATCTAGGCACAAGTCTGTGCTTGAGTTCTCTGAGAATGATTTTAATGTGCATTTACATTGGAGCAGGGTGATGGATATGAGGAACAGGTGCAAGTAAGCCTTGGATGAAGATGAGATGTTAGAAGATGATGATCTTGATCTTTTATGAACACCAGAGAAACTTTTACACATAACAAGAACAAGTCAACTTGCCTCAATGTGGGTGCAATTCTGAGTCTCCATTGTTTTCCTCTACATCTAGGCACAGGTCTGTGGTTGAGTCTTCTGAGGATGATCTTGATGTATGTGTGCATGGATTGAGGATAGTGAATATGAGGAATGGATACATGTAAGCCTTAAATGAAGGTAAAATTGCACCCACATTGAGGCAAGTTCACTATTCTTGCAACCTGCAAAAGTTTCTCCGGTGTTCTTATTAAAAGTTCTAGATCATCATCTTCTAACATCTCATCTTCATCCAAGGCTTACATGCATCCCTTCCTCATATTCACCACCCCCACTCTTACACACTTACACATCAAGATCATCCTCAGAATACTCAACCACAGATTTGTGCCTAGATGTAGAGGCAATAGGTGAAGACTGAGAATTGCACATCTGTTCAACTGGTATCATCAGGTACTAGATACAGGGCACACCATTCAGCAGTTCCAGATATACTCCAGGAAGCTCTGCAATAGAGTGTATGGTCTCTCAGAGGACAAGGAACCCAAGTGTGAGGACACCACCAAGAGCTGTTGGCCATACCAGCTTTCTTATAGTAGTCTAGTGATAAGGGATATTTGAGGGGCACTTGTGTTATGTAACCTAGTGAATTACTTCACACTGTCGGTCATTTTTCTCACTGCATCACATTATGAGGCCAGCAGAAGAAATTAACATAAGGTGTGCTTGACATTTGTCTGCTGGAAGGGGCTGCAGTTGATCTGCCTCACTTAAACAAATTATAAAACCAGCTTAGAAACTGACAGACTGGAGAGCTTATGCCTGGCTTGAGAGCTTGGCTGGAAGACAGGCTAAGAATGTGAAGGCAATGCATTGCAGATGGTTGTTTGTCATTTGACTGCTTACAGTCTGCTTCCATGCTCAAGATACTTTTATAAATAGCTTTCAATATCTTTACATACAACATACAGTACAAGTATAAGAATCAGATCAACTATTTACTCCTCTTCTTCCTCTTCAATCTCAAACTCCTCAACATTAAGCATATCTAATCCTGCATGTTGTCTTAAGACATGAACTCTTGACTCTGTCACCCAAATCCCAACCAATTTAGTGATATGAGAGGTTTCCAACACCACATAGCCTTTAGACCACTCTCCACACCATCTTCCATGTATGTTAACTGTCCTCACAAGCTGATGAAAGACTACCAATTTGTGGCCACTGTCTAGTAGAGAGTAAAATACCATTGCCTCTCCAAAAATGGGCACTTCTTCCTGATATTCAAAGTATCTATATGACCTGGAAGCTTGGCCTCCTTGCTCAGATATTCTGCTCCTTAATGTGACATCTCCTGGGATTTTACACTTCCCCCATCTCTGAACTTTCAGGTCCATATCAAAATCCTCTTTAAGATAATCACAAATTGCAGCAATGTGATGATAATATTCTGAGGGTCCATTCATTTCCCCCCTTTTGATTGGAAGTGACTGATATAGATGTTCAGACTTCCTTTTCTCCTTGGATTGTGTTTTTAAGAAAGAATACTTCAAGGTCAGCACCTTGTTATTTGCCCTTTCAAAAAGCATTGTGGGAATGTTGCCAAATGGTGCTTTTTTAGATCTGACTTTATGACCAATCTCTCCAATGGCCCTTTCAACTGTGGCTTGAGAACCAAATCTGATTGAGCCATTCCATGCAATATGGGTTGGGACATGAATCAATTGCCAGATGCACAGTCTGCACCTTGAAACTTTGGTTGGATCATTACGAACATAAAGCCTTTCAAATCCTTTAAGGAAAGATGTGGCTTGAGAATATAAGGCTGCTAAGTCATCATTACACTTTGGTGTGTGAGACATTGCAACTTCAACAATATTCACAAACTCCACAAAGTTCTCTAGCACATCTTCATCAAATCCTAGCTCCCATGCCATTGGTATGATAAAATAATGAAGGACAGCCATCCACTCATAAATTTTGTTTGGCTGTGGCACTTTTTGTACAGGTTTCTTATTGGCCCACAAAATGATGGTGGGAGTGTCTTTACTGCCCTCTCAATCTCTTCACCAAGTTCTGAGGCCATTTCTGCACTCATATGTATCTTCTCATCAGGTGTACTGTGAGTCACCCACAAATCCCAGATGTGCACCATGCAGTTTTCATAAAATAAATGAAATGGATCCAGGGGAAAGAATGATGAATGCAAAAATGCAGGACTGGCTGCACATATAGTAGGGCGTGAGATTCCTGTATTAGTCACAACCCTTTTGAGTTCTTGTTTAGTGACAGCGGAATCAAGCCTTCTAATTGTCTCCCAATAATGATCTTGGGATCTCAATGGCAAGTTAGCCATATTCACAATAGGGCACTTTTTATTATATACCCTCTTCTCAGGTGGCGAGATTGGATAATATTGGGGCTTTGCACCACTTGTCTTAGCAGAGAAGGCCCCTTGTATCAGACTGAAGTGATCACCATGAAGAGCTGAGTGTCCTGCCATTCCACTCAACTTGGCAGACCCAAGCATGTCACCTTTTACTCCACAGATATATGCCCTCAGAACAAAGTAGGATGAGTCAACAGCATCCCATGTCCACATTCCAACACTTGCTTGTGCCATCTCTTCAAAGAGTGGATATATAAAAGATTCAACATTTCCAGGTGCTAGTGGTCCTGGAATGGCAAGAGGAATAATGACATTATTTGTTTTATAACACATCTCTGGTGGGAGATTGAGGAGAAGAACAATTAAAAGCCACATATTGGATTGCTTTTTCATAGTGAGCTGAGCACCATCAGAGGAGATTGATAAAGCAGTGTCTCTCTCATCTTTAAACAGCCCCAACTCTTCATAGTGGTAAACATGATGATCAGAGTTGGAAAACTCTGACTTTTTTACTTGGTTTACACCTCTGTCTAAATGCAGAGCCTTTGCAAGTACTGCTAATGTCTCCTTCAAGCAGTGGTCCCTATGGCGCATCTCATGAGATGTTTCTGCATTGGCATAATATGCCTGAATCACTGGAGTAATTGGCATGTAGAGCATGGTTGCTCTTGGCTTTGGTTTAGCTCTAGCACCCTGTGCTGCTTTGTAGCGTGGTTCTTTACAGTGTTTGCCATTATGAATATATGAGCAGGTAGATTGACCTGCAAACTGGCCAGTAAAGGCCATGCAGCTTCTAGGACACATCTCCACAAAGGATGGCTTCATCCCTGTAAGAGTCATAGCTAGCTGCTTGACTTTATAAAGGCTGAGAATTTCCTCCTCTGTGGCCTCTGAAAGGACCTGTGCATGAGAAGTGTATGCTTTCACAGTGCCATTAGACTCTGTCCAAGCAAGGTAGTGCTTTAGAGACAAAGTTTCAGACCTGGATAGGTCATGCTGCTGTGGAGCCTCAGCAGGGCAGGGAGGGAGTGTGTAATCCTTTAACAGCTCTTCTTGAAGCCGCAGAATTACATCTGGCAAGTCTCCATTACTGCCATGAGAACCCTCAGGTGGAGACCCAGGAATGGCTTCATCTGGGTCTTCCAAAGTCTCATCATCATCAAGATCAAACTCCAGTGGGTCAGATTCAGAGCCAGAGCTCAGTGGAGCTCCCATGGTCTCCTCTGGGATATTAAAGATGACCAAGCTATCATCCACTTCATCTGATCTATGCTCCAGATCATATGGATCCCCTGAAAAGTCCAGATCTCTCTCTCCTCCAAGGGCATTTCATCCTCTGAAAATGATGGTGGAGCCATAGAGGCATCAGCTAGATCAAAGCAGATCAGATCAGATCAGTAAAGCAGTTAAAATATCAAAAGGCAAGCACTCACCATCTGGATAAGGAGACCTAGATTGCCTATCTTTGCAAGTCATACCCTGCCGACCATTGCCGTGTGGGATGGGCATGCAGCGATGCCAAAGGGGAAGGTGAAGCTTGGCACGCTGCATGCTGCGTAGTTATGGCAGGAGAGATGGGTATTTCTGTGGCCGGAGTCTACTACTATTACGCTGACAGGCTGTACTATGCAGTGGAAGAAACAATTGAGAATGTATAGAGGGAATGAATAGTGTGGCAGCAACAAGGAGAGTTGGATGAAGTGAGATAGGAGTGGGTGGGAGCACAAAGTGCTTCTCGATCGAAAATTGAAGTGGTGGTTCTGCTGCCTGAGGTGAGGTCGCGATGGGTGGCAGGAAAAAACACCCGGAGCGAACTGCTGAGCACCAGAGCCATCAGCTCATCATTGATCCTATTGTAGATTATCAGGGCACGGTAGGGCGGGAGAAAAAAGATTTTCGATTCTTTGAACCGGATGTATGGCAGGGAAGGCAGGTGGCAGCACGGGAGAAAAGAATGAGCACGTGCCACTTGTCCATTCGCATGAAGACTAGGCTCTACGCCTACGCTTGTACCTCACTTTGGCTTAGACCGGGCATCTTTGCGAGCATTACCCTGCCGACCATTGCCATGTGGGATGGGCGTTGTAAGGACGCTGAGGGGTCCAAGTGAGTTCGAAGGCGGAGAGAGATGCCTGATCCAAGGAAAGGGATGGAAAGTGTGATTTATGAGAATTGACCTTTGAGTGCCGCTGTTGGCCTGACTTCTGAAGGGCAATCACACAAAGCAAAGTAGAGAGGGAAAGTGATCTATTTCTTCATTCCGTAGAGACAGTGTGCTTAAGTACATCAGTGAGTACCTAAAGGAGTAAGAGAAATATAAAAGGAAGGTGGAAGGAAATGAGGCGAAATGAGGGTGATCGAGATGAAGAAAAATGTAAGGTTTCGAGCACAGCGTCCAAGCTGGCCTTACACCTCCCGGGGGGTTAAAATATTGACCGTCCTCGGTCAACTCCCTACTAGAAAAAAAATCACGGTTTCAGCACCAAAAACAGAGCAACTATCACAAAAACATAGGTAAGGCGAAGGCGATATGGGATGTGATGAGAAGATGCCACATGTCGTCCAGTTGCGCCTGTGAGTATCGTTGTGTAATAGTAGAACT
>WITN01001973.1:0-10943 GCA_015025155.1 Lactarius quietus | reverse complement strand
GACAACTCAAGAATGGACCCTGCTAAGTTGCCAGAATTGCAGATTGGCCTACTCCACGCACTGTCAAACATGTCCAAGCTTTCCTTGGTTTTTGTAACTTCTACCACCGTTTTATCAAAGATTTTTCTACCATTGCCAGGCCTCTGTTTGACCTCACTAAGAAGGAGGTCCCATTCCTCTGGGATACATCACAGGAATCTGCTTTCCGCACCCTGATCCAAGCTTTTATCACAGCCCCTGTCCTTGCCCTCCCTGACCATAGTCAACCATTCCAACTCATCACCGATGCCAGTGACTTTGCCACGGGAGCCATTCTTGAGCAACCTGATGCCTTGAACAGATGGCACCCTGTTGCTTACCATTCCAAGTCCTTACAACCAGCAGAGCAGAACTACAAAATCCATGATAAGGAACTCCTTGCTATTATCTGGGCTTTGGACATTTTTCGCCATTACCTTGAAGGTCGTGAGGATAACCTTGAAATCTGGTCCGACCATGGCAATTTGGTTTATTTTGCCACCAAGCAGAAGCTCACATGTCGTCAAGCACATTGGGCTTTATTCCTTTCCCATTTCAAGTTCACCATCGTTCACAAGCCAGGCATACAGACTAAATCAGATGCACTGTCCAGGCGTCCAGATCTTAAGAGGGGATAGCAACTGAAGACGAGTTGTGTACCTCTTGGACACCAAGTTTTTTACAATTCGCGCAGCCTGCCCAACAGCAGTCACAGTATTAGGAGATACAACCCTACGTCAAAGAATTCAAGAAAGCCAAGAATATGACAAGGACGTCAGCGTCGCCATAGAAGCTATCTTAAAGAACGGCCCAAGATCCATTGTGAAGGGCCTAGAAGAATGGAACCTAGAAGATGGGATCATCCTATTTAGAGGACAAGTCTATGTCCCAAAAAATGATGCACTACGAAAGACATTGTCAAAAGATATCATGACCATGTAGCCACAGGACATCCAGGAAGATGGAAGACCTACAAGATAGTATCAAGAGAATTCTGGTGGCCAGGGATATCCACTTTGTCAAGAGTTATGTGGACGGATGTGCCACATGTCAAGCAACCAAAATCAAACAAAGAACTCAAGTACCCCTGTTACCAAACCAAATACCCACAGACATATGCGGAGTTATCACTATGGATTTCATCATGGACCTCCCTACCTCCCAAGGATATGATTCCTTGTTCGTGGTGGTGGATCGCCTCAGTAAAGCCACCATTGTCACCCCCTGCAATAAAACCATCACAGCCGAAGAAACATCCAAGTTATATATGAAGAATGTCTGGAGACGAACTGGACTACCACGTCAAGTTATCTCTGATAGAGGACCCCAGTTCGCCTCTAAGGTCATGCAAGAAGTTTGGGAAAGATTAGGAGTCAAGTCTACCATATCCACAGCCTTCCACCCTCAAACAGATGGCGAAACAGAAAGAGTCAATCAGGAATTAGAGCAGTACCTCCATGTCTTTTGTAACTTCCAGCAAGACAATTGGGTAGAACTGATACCCTTCATGGAGTTCGCGCACAATGCTCGCCAACACAGCGCCACAGGAAGATCCCCCTTTGAAGTCTGGTACAGATTCAAACCAGAGTTCATTCCCCCAGTAAACTTTGCTACCAAGATTCCTACGGTAGAAGAACACCTTCGTACCTTAGACCAAGTACGGTCTGAAGTTACAGCAGCACTTAAAGTAGCTGCGGAAGTCATGAAGAGATCCAGAGTACCCATCATTTCCCATGTGTTCAAACCAGGAGACCTAGTCTGGTTAGAAGGAACCAATGTCCACACCACCCACCCTAAAGCCAAGCTAGCCCCTAGATGCCATGGTCCATTCAAAATACTATCTACGTGGGAGTTAATTGTAAACTCCAACTACCCAAGTCATGGCGAATCCATCCAGTCTTCCACAGTTCTCTGATATCACCACACAAGGAAACCCCTGCACATGGACCTAACTTCACCAGACCTCCTCTGGATATAGTTCAAGGAGAAGAAGAACATTACGAAGTTGAAGCAGTACTCCAATCCAAAGTGTCACCCAACAAGAAAGGGATCTTGTATCTCATCAAGTGGAAAGGCTACCCTAATTCTGAAAACTCATGGCTTCCTGCATCACAAATGAAGCACGCATCACTCCTAGTTCAACAGTTTCATACCAGAAACCCCACCACGCCCCGACCAAGTAATCTAAGGGTGCTGACGGCGCAGCACGGCCTTAAAGAGGGGATACTGTCACGAACCTATACCTCAGTCTGTGACTTACCCGGGAAACTCAGGAGTGCGCAAGGGAACACGCACACAAACCCAGGAATACGAAGTATTGGTCTAGTGGAACTAGCCAAGACGACGCGCGTGAAAGGATTGGATAATCCTTTCCTTCCTATTCAAGAAAGGCCCGGTCCAGAACCGGGACTTACCAAGCGAAAGGTCGGATGACCTCACATGACTTGTTTGCTGATCAATCAACAAAGATCGTTGATTGATAAACAAAGTCCGTTGATCAGTAAATGAAGATTGTTGATCAATCACCTGACGAGCGGAGCTTATCAGGGATTAATGCTATTGGATGATATACTTAGAAACCTTCCAGCACATTCCACGCTATCTTTAGAACCCTTCTAGAGTATTCCATGGGCCCACCCGTGGATCGGAGTTGGTCCTCCCCTAAAGTACGCACAGACCATGTATTCGGGTATATAAGCTGGAGCAATGTAACAGACAGTCCCTCAGACTGTCCACTTGCGACATCCCCACTTGTACCTTCCTGTCTACTGAGCAGCTTCCCACCATTGGGTTGTTCCTCATCCTTGCTTTGCTACTCGTGGTCCATTGTCTGCTCTCCTTGTTCTACTCCCTTGTTGGTTCAACATTAGCCACTCTGTTCCTTGTGATCCTTGGTCTCTCTGTTGCGTATAAACAGTGAGACACTCATCACAGTTGACCCCCCCCTGCCTCAGGTCAGGGCACAACATTTCCAACCCCCCTTGAATACCATACGACCAGATGTATTTCCTCCTTTGTGAGGATACCATCGATGTTGGCTGTAATGCCACATAAATTTGGAGGGAAAACTCAGATAGACAACATGCATGCTTCAGGATATTCTTTGTTAGCTTTGAAGAAAGCTGTAAGTTGTGTATCCTGAGGCCTGTAGTGTTGCCATGGCTCAGCTCAGATTGGCTAAGCCAGCCGAGCCAAGCCATTTTGAGCTGAGCCAAGCTGGCCAATCAGCTCATGACCAAAACTGGCTCAGCTATGGCTCACAAGCTGGCTAAGCTGGGCTGAGCCATCACTCAATTCGGTAAGGACCAATTGGGCAGGTGGCTCAGCAGCAGAGGGGGACAGAGGGTGATGGGAGGGGAGAAGGGGAGATGGATGATGATGGGAGGGGTGACAGGGTGATGGTGGGTGATGGGGAGGGGTGATGGGGTGATGGTGGGTGATGGTGGGTGATGGGGTGATGGTGGGTGACGGGAAGGGGGAGGGGGTGATGGTGGATGATGGGGAGGGGGAGGGGGTGATGATGGGTGAAGGGGAGGGGGGAGGGGTGATGATGGGTGAAGGGAGGGGGAGGGGGTGATGATGGGTGAAGGGGAGGGGGAGGGGGTGATGATGGGTGAAGGGGAGGGGGAGGGGGTGGTGATGGGTGATGGGGAGGGGGGAGGGGGTGGTGATGGGTGAAGGGGAGGGGGAGGGGGTGGTGATGGGTGATGGGGAGGGGGAGGGGGTGACGATGGGTGATGGGGAGGGGGGAGGGGGTGACGATGGGTGATGGGGAGGGGGAGGGGGTGACGATGGGTGATGGGGAGGGGGGAGGGGGTGGTGATGGGTGATGGGTGATGGGTGATGGGTGATGGGTGATGGGGAGGGGGTGATGATGGGTGACGGGGAGGGGGAGGGGTGATGATGGGTGATGGGGAGGGGAGGGGGTGATGATGGGTGATGGGGAGGGGGTGATGATGGGTGATGGGGAGGGGGAGGGGGTGATGATGGGTGATGGGGAGGGGGAGGGGGTGATGATGGGTGATGGGGAAGGGGGAGGGGGTGATGATGGGTGATGGGAAGGGGGAGAGGGGGAGAGGGGGAGAGGGGGAGAGGGGAGAGGGGGAGAGGGGAGAGGTGATGGTGGGTGAGGGGAGGGGGTGATGGTGGGTGATATGGATGGAGAAGGGATGATGGTGGGAGATGGAGATGGAGGAGGGAGGGGTGAGGAGGAGGGAGGAGGGGGTGATGGAGGGTGAGGAGATGATAGGTGGGGAGGGGGGAGGGGGTGAGAGGGGAGAGGTGATGGTGGGTGAGGGGGAGGGGTGATGGTGGGTGATATGGATGGAGAAGGGATGATGGTGGGTGATGGAGATGGAGGAGGGAGGGGTGAGGAGGAGGGAGGAGGGGGTGATGGAGGGTGAGGAGATGATAGGTGGTGAGGTGGGGAGGGGGTGAGAGGAGGTGAGAGGAGGGAGGAGGGGGGGAGGGTGAGTGAGGGTGGGGGTGAGGGTGAGGATGAGAGGAAGGGTGAGGGGGAGAGAGGGAGTCTGTGATTCTCCATCACTCTCTTTTTCCTATCCCCTTTGTGCTTACTCACCCTCTTCTTCACCCTCACCCTCTTCTTCACCCTCACCTTCTTCTTCACCCTCACCCTCTTCTTCACCCTCACCCTCTTCTTCACCCTCACCCTCTTCTAACCACCCCTGTCTTCTCACCTTCACCATCTTTATCATCTTCCTTGTTCACCCTCTTACTCACCTGTGTCCTTACCCTCATTTCTACACTCCTTATGCTCACACTCCCCTCCACCTCTTCTTTACCCTCTTCATCTTTTTGCCATTGCTCTCTTCTTCACTGTGATCATCACATTCACTTTCTCCATCTATTTCACTGTTGTCTTATTTTTCATCCTCTTTGTATTCTTCTTTCACTCACTTGTTTACCTCCCTCATTCACCCTCTTGCTAACCCTTGTTCTTATTCTTTCCATCCTTCTCTTCTTCTTTTCATTTACATATTTTCTTTTGTGCCCTTTTGTATTTGTTACCCTCACCTTCATCCTTTCCCTCTTCTTCTCCTTTGCCTTCCTTTTTGCCCTCTCCACATTCTTCACCCTTGCCTTCTGCATCCTCTCTGTCTTCTTCCCTCTTGTTCACTCTCACCCTCTCACACTCAGACACACACTTCTTCACCTTCTCTGTCTTCATCACTCTTGCCTTCTTCTTCGCCCTTGCCTATTTCTTCATTTGTCTTGTTCTGACCCCCTTTCCCACCCTTGCACCCTCATTCTCACTCTTTATTGTTCACTTTCTTGCTTTCCCTGGTTCTCATCCCTCTCTTGCTCTTGCATCTCCTTTCTCTATCATTCACTCCCTTCTTGATTACTTTCCCCTTTCATTGCCTTCCTCCTCACCTCCTTCTTCACAATCTTGATCACAACCCAGTTTGCTTATAAAACCCTTCCCAGATTTGTGACAAACATGGTAGAACATAGAAAAGGGCACAAGTCATAAGTAGTGCATGTGGATAGGACTAGAGAACAAGGAAGTGGTAATGGTCTCAATGATAGTTCATGATAAGCACTAGAGATAGCAAGAAGGATTAACCAGTATCATACACATAACATAAGCTAGAACAGTCCATAAGATATGGCATCATAGTCACATGGAGGCTCATCCTCATGTGACCTAATGATCATGTAACAGCCATGACAATGGACATGCTCACCAGGAATGTAACAAACAGCCAGTAGCAGCAGCCACTATCTGTATGACCTGGTAATATTTCAGGTGGGTGAGGGGGTGTGCACAGGTGGCATGCAGATGGTCTAGTGTAGCCTGGTAGTGTAGAGATGTTGCCCAGTGATATAGCTATGCTTCAGAGATGTGCACAAGTGCAGAATGGTGTGCATGAGTTGCCTAGAGATGTGCATGAGGTGAGCTAGGGTGTGCAAAGTAGTCCTTACTGGTGCACAGGTCATTCTAAGGTTGTGCATTTTGTTTGCAGAGGTGAGCAAAGGACTTGAAGTAGCTGAGAGGGTGAGTGAGCACACTGAGGATGTGCAAGCAAGCACACTGGAGTTCAGAGGGATACAACACAATGATATTTTTGGGCTTTTACTTTGATGGTTTTATACACTGTAGCCACATCATTGAACTACATACAAGCAAAGAAGAAACAAACAAGAAGTGAAAGAAGATGCTGTAGAATGGAGTAGATAGGGGAAAGCACTCAGGGGTCAACCATAGATTTGACCACACTTGGACTTAGTGATGGTGAAGTTCGGTTCAGTCCAGTTCTTGGCTATATCTGGTGAACCCTGAACTGAACCTAGGGTTCAGTTCAGAGGTTTACATGAACTCCAAACTGAACCCTTGGTTCAGTTCTATTTGGTTCAAGTGGGTTCAGGGGGCAGTTGAACGTGAACTGAATGTGAACACAAAATTTATGATATCTTGATTACATAATCAGAAAAAATGCACATCATTTCATGGTCCTGCACCTCAAAAGCTAGCTTTTGGGGTGTAAGTCAGAAACCAATCAATTACTGTAAGTATTGCTAATTACAAAGGGTATATAGGGAATGGGATAGTGCCGCTCTATCCACTATTATCACCCTCATTGCCAATGTCTAAAGACCTTAAGAAGTCATGATTGAGTTGGATCACAGTGTCAGCATGTTGAGATATTCTTCAGTGAGGGGTGATAGGGGCTCTGAGCTTGAGGAGCATGTCTTGTGGAGACTGCAAGCCAATTGGAAAGACAAGGCTGGGGAGTAGAGGAGTCCTGGGTGTGTATCGCAGCAGAGGGATGTGCAAAAAATGACATCTGTGCCATTTGATGAAAAGTCCCACGCCCATGGCCATGCGGTGTTTTTACAAGGTGTGGCATCTGGTATATGGCAATGCATCTTAGCACATTTTTGGATCTTAGCTTTCAGATTCACAAATAGTATAGATGCACTTTTATATCAATATGAAATCCAATTTTTTGGTTACAATAAAGGGTTCAGTTCAAACTGCATTCACATGCATTCGCTGGGAGGAGGGATATGCCAAACCCCAAACAGAACCATCGGTCCAGTTTGGGTCATTGGCTGAACTTAATCCTGATTTGGGGTTCAGTCTGGTTCAGTTCAAGTTTGGGCCATGGTTTGGACTGAACTTGACCATCACTACTTGGACTTGAAACTATATTGTACTGTAAGATCTGTAATGGGATTATAGGGGCTGTTTAAAGAAATGGAAAAGAGGAATGGAATTGCTGCTGCTGCTGTGTGCATGGCTGTGAAATGCATCTTGTATACTCAAGTTGGCCAGGGTGAGGGTGCTGAAATGCATCATGACCTACACAGCCACTCTGCTGGTGTGAATTCACCATGCTGATTGTTACGATTTGGTCATGGACTTGTCATTGAGCATTACTAATGTACGATTACTATGTATGACTGATGACAAGTCGCTCATCAGTCATGTGACTCATTGATTAACAATCATAAGTCATCACTTACAAATTCTCAGGATGATCATAGTAGGTTTTAGTTGTGATGTGTCAGCATGTAATGATTACATAAGCAAAACGGTCGTGTAGTAGTTTGGTACTTAAAGAGCTGCAGAATGGTTTGTATTCTGCAGCTTGGACTTCTTGTTACTTTCTCAGCTCGTTGTATCCAAGGCTCCTCCTCTGTTCCACACTTTGGGCATTTGGCCCTTGTCTGCATCACTTCGACATACAACTTTGGCTTTTGTGCCTGAACACTTCGGAATCTGCCTTTGTGCATTGAGATCAGATCCACACAGGATCACCAGACTCAACCTTTGCGTGTTGAGACGTAACTCAGCCTTTGCGCTTGAGTTGAGGATTTGCTAAGTCACCACATTCAGCTTACATTGCCTAAGTCAGGCTCATGTGCAGCTTGCACATTACATTAAGTCCAAGCTCTCATCACATCGAATGCCGTGGCAACAGTCAACACCAAGGACGGTTGGGAGTTCCAACTCTATCAAATTAAATCAAGAAACCGTGACGCCCCCACTCACTACATCATTGGACGAATCAGGTGGAGGCTAGTACCAAACATCAGGAGGACCAACGAACAGAACACAGGATACTATGCAGAAGCAGCAACTGCACAAAGGTATCATCCCATCGTCTTTCACCAAGAACATTGTTGCTGGGTCGAGCTCAGGTGGAGTGCCAGCTGAGGAATATTTGAGGCAGCACAGCCTGCAGGAGACAATTTGAATATCAACATCCCATTACAGGATGCACTTCCTATCAACCAACAAGGACCAATCAATGGAGAAGAAGACCAAGAACTCATCTCAGAACCACCACCAGCCAAGCTTCAACTACAATTGCATACCCCAGCAGCAACTAGCGACACTAGTGAACAACCATCAACCAAATCTGAAGTATCGGCAGAACCAGAAAGTATAGCAGTGCACTCACCAGAAGTAGACACACTCACAGCACACACAGCTGAGTTGCATCTCCCAGAACCAATACCAATCAGAGGGATACCCCTCATAGCTACTCAGACAGAGGTATTACCGCCCCAGCTCATCATCAACAAGCATACAGGGCATGTACAACAATTAGCCCCAGAAGACTTGCAGGCAGCACACCGTGCCATGGGACCAGACATCCCTGACGCACACAGCAACCAAGGAGAACCAGACATGTTCCACGAATTCAGAATCGACCATGGAAGAAGGGAACCTTCACCTGTTCACCAGACAACAGACAATTTCTACCTAGGAGGGGAGGACCTCCAGCTGGAGGACCACCCAATGGTGGATGGCCACACCAAGGAGGAGGAGGACCACCAGGAGGCGGTGGACCCCCTCAAGCAGCAGTATTCAATGCTCCTCATGGAGGAGGCAATGACAAATTTATTGGCAACCCACCGCCAATCTTCACCAGGTCTAGGGCCCAAGCAGAAGCCTTCATCCTCCAATGGGAAGTATATGCTGGAGTCAACGTCAACCACTCAGCTATGAGGAACAAGTACCAAAAAGCGATGTTGTTCCTCACCTACATTCAAGGAAATGCAGTTAACCAGTGGGTTATATCTGCCAGCCACTGGCTCATAAATGAAGTGGCCAATGGCACCAACCAATTCAATGACCGGTTATGGGAAAACCTACTCCACACCTTCAGAAGACAATTTGGTGATGTACTCAGTAAGGAGTGCACCCAAGCCCAGCTTGATGCTGGCATCCACATGAAAGATGGGAAGATCGATGACTACATTGCTCTCTTTGAACAGCTTGTTCGCCATGCCAGTTACACCATCAACACTGAGCAAACCGTCAAATACTTCACCAAGGGTCTCCCAAGAGCCCTCTATGAAACCATGTACCAGCATGATGACCCTCGAACCTATGAAAATGGAGAGCATCTGCACTGAAAAGACAGCAAAAATGGATCCACATGCAGATGGTCTGAGGCAACCTGGGCACCTTCAAACCAGGACGTGTGCAAGGAGGAGCATTAGCTAAGTTGCTGGCCCCTCTCCAGAATGATGACAGAATGGACACTTCTGCAGATCAGGTATGCAGACAACTTGCAGGAGCAGAAGATGTCCTTAGCAATTATAGGTGTGATGATAACCCACCATGCCCACCATATCCACCACATGGAGGATTCCTCCAGAAAAGGCACGAGTTCAAATGTGACACCAGCCAGATACAGTGTTACAACTGTCAGAAGATGGGACATTTCAGCCATGATTGTAGGCAGCCACGGCACCTGCACAGAGTCCAAACACAAGCCACAGAAACTGCGCCCACTAAAGAAGAAAAGGCAGCAGAATGGCTATGAGGAGTGGCCAGTGAAGGAGACAATGTGAATGATCTAGTCCTGCAGCAGTTGATGGGACAGGATTTTGCAAGTGCCTGAACTTGATGGCCTGGGTGAGGGCAGTTTGTTGTAACTCTGTGTATATTATGCACTACTGATCTATGGAAGTACCAGTTTCAATTCGTGCAAGTTACAACATGGCTGACATAAAAGCATTGGTGGACTCTGGAGCCACTGACAACTTCATACACCCAAACTTCATCAAACGGATGGGGCTAGGACAGTGGGCCTTAGATAAGCCCAAAAACATTTATAACATTGATGAAACCACTAATAAGGCCGGTCAGATCACTCAATATCTGACGCTTAATGTGGAGACAGGAGGAACAAAGCAAGAAATGCACTTCCTCATCACAGACATAGGAAAAGAAGATGTGTTACTAGGATACCCATGGTTAGCCACCTACAAACCAAGGTTCAGTTGGCGCCATGCAACTATAGATGAGAAGCAACTCCCTATAGTCTTGCAGTTGGTTAACCCTAATGACAAAAGAGCATATTGGCACAGCTCCTTACAGAGGAGACCAAAGACACACATGTGTCAAGAATGTTCGCCACCGAGACCAAAGAACAAATAGTGGTCGACCTGGAAGAGCAAGTATACAGTAGAAAATCCACAGTCAAACTGGCAGTTGAAGCGCAACAATACACAAAAAAGGTGGAGGTGCCAGAAGAATACCAACACTGTGAAGGTATTTAATGAAGAAGAATCAAAGTGCTTCCCACCACAAAGAAGTTGCGATCATGCCATAGAATTCAAACTGGGAGTGCCAGATATCATAGATTGCAAAGTATATCCTATGACAAGAGTAGAAGATGTGGCCTTGGATGACTTTATCAATGAACAACTAGAGAAGGGGTACATCCATCCCTCCAAATCCCTGTATGCCTCATCATTCTTTTTCATCAAAAAGAAGGATGGAAAACTATGCCCTGTATGGGATTACAGGAGAATCAACAATTGGACAATACGAAACCAATATCCACTTCCCCTCATCAACGATCTGATCAGAGATCTTGGGGGAGCTCAGATATTTACCAAATTAGATGTACAGCAAGGCTACAACAACATTCGGATTA
>WITN01001972.1:0-10946 GCA_015025155.1 Lactarius quietus | reverse complement strand
ATTGCGCCGAGACAATTGTTATCTTGTTATCTTGTGTTCTGATGTCATTTGTGAGTCATATGGTTGTCTTTATCTCTGACTCATGTGAGGCCGTATGCCTCATGTACTGTATGTTTCATGATAAGCCCCTGTGGCTTGATGGACAATTCTCATTGGCAGATAAGGTCGTGAGTCGTGTTTACTATAGTTCGAGCTCAGTTAGAATAGCTGTCTTGGAGTACTATAAGTAGTTGGCAGGTTTCGCCAGTAGTCGTTAGCTTAGTTGTCTTGAACTTCCACCTGTATTCCTCTCAGGCATAGTCAAGCATTCTATAGCAGAGTCATTGGTCATTGTGACTATTCTTCTCTCATTATTCACTTGTGTCAAGAGTTCTCTTCAAGTGACGCCGTATAAGGGGACATTTGTGGTTATTCGCCCTTCTCGAGTATTTTCTAGGTTGCAAGCCGTGCGCTTGACTTAGAAGGGATAGTAGGAAAGCCTTCGGGTTCAAGTCGAACCAGCGATTGTTGGAATCGTGACAACGAAACCCAGCCAGACCCTTTAGCAATTCTAGGGGTCTAGAAGTGGTAGACGATCGTTCAGAGATAGGAGAAGATCTCCATATCGCTCAAATGGTGGCTGATAATCGCACCACGAAGAAAGAAGAATGATTGGTTGCGAACTGCGGCCAACGAAACCGAGAGTTTAAAGCCATGGCAATGCAGGAATTGATGGGAACAAGGATTTTGGGGACGCCTAAACCCGACGGCCTGGGTGAGGGCTCTACGTTGTAATGCTGTATACATAACTCGCTTCCGTTCTATGCGAATTCCAGTATCGATCCGAACCAGCAGCAACAAGGCCGACATAAAAACATAGTAGACTCTGGAGCAACAGACAATTTCATAAATCCACGATTTGTGAAACGAATGGGGTTGGGCGGGCTTATTGCCAAACCCAAAACAATTATTCAATATCGACGATACACTAAACAAAAAGGGATCAGTCACCCATTTTGTTGACTTACAAATATTGACAAAAGGAATTGTCAGGAAAATGAGATTCCTCTAGCGGATATCGGAAAAGAAGATCTCTTCTTGGATATCCATGGCTCAGTACTTTCGAACCAAAATTCAGTTGGAACATGGCACAATTGACGAAAACATTACCAATTGTAATCAAATCATGCCATCCCAAGATCAACGTCAATGTAGTAGCGCGCTTACTCTCAGATGTCGCAAAAACAATATTGTCGCGAAATTAGGGGAGCATAGCTCTATCAAAGGAGCTGCCACTGATCTCGCCATAGCCGCAGGACCCAAAGAGAAACCAAATACCGGAAGAATACACGACTTCAAAAGGTTTTTAGCGAAGAAGAATCCCACCGATTTCCCCCTACGGGAATGGGATCATGCTATCGAATTCAAAACCAATACTCCGGATCCATATCAATTGTTCCATATACGAACTCTCCAATCGGAAGACAAACCGTTACGAGATTTTATTACGGAACAACTCAATAAAGGGTACATTCGACCCTCTAAATCGCAGTACGCTTCTCCGTTCTTTTTCGTCAAAAAGAAGGACGGAAAACTACGCCCAGTACAGGATTATCGGCGTATCAACGAATTCACAATCCGCAACAATTATCCATTACCATTGATTCAAACCCTCATCAAAGACCTTAGTGGTGCACACATATACACTAAACTCGACGTACGGTGGGGATACAACAATATCCGCATCAAAGCGGGCGACGAACACAAAGCGGCGTTTAAGACGCCATATGGACTTTTCGAACCCACGGTAATGTTCTTCGGATTGACGAATTCTCCCGCCACATTCCAAACCATGATGAATCACATATATCGGGACACGATTGCGAAACACGACGCAAAAGGGACCACTATCCGGTTTATATGGACGACATCGGTATTGCTACCCGAACAACATAGTTGACCATGTCAACGCAGTTCGGGATGTGCTAACAGTAGCTGCGAAGTACGACCTGTTTTTCAAACCGGAGAAATGCACTTTCCACTCGACGTCTCTTGATTACCTGGGGGTAATCCTTGAAAAAGGGGTAACACGCATGGACCCTGTAAAAATCGCGGGATTAAAAATTGGCCAACGCCAACCAAGGTGAAGGACGTACGATCTTTTTTGGGTTTTTGCAATTTTTACCGTCTATTCATACGAGGATTTGCGTCAATTGCCAAACCACTAAACAACCTTACGAAGAAAGACAACAGAATGGCAATGGGGTCAACGAACAACACGCATTTGAAGTATTGAAAAGACGGGTTACAAGCGAACCTGTATTGGCACACCCAGTATTGACGACCAATTCGAATTGGAAGTGGATGCTTCAGGTTTCGCGGTGGGAGCGGTATACTCCAAAAGAAAACTGATGGCAAAAGACATCCATAGGCTATTACTCCGCAACCCTCAATACAGCAGAACGAAATTACGACATCTACGACCTTGAACTATTAGCAATAGTCAAAGCGTTACGGCACTGGAGGCCTCTACTAGCGGGATCACCCCATAAAATCAAAGTATTCTCAGATCACATGAACTTGCGGTATTGGAGAGAACCACAAAAGATCAGTCGACGGGTCGCGAGGGAAGTACTCGAATTGTCGGAATATGATCTCGAGATTCACCACATAAAGGGACTGCAAACGGACGAGCAGATGCATTGTCAAGACGACCCGACTATGATCACGGGGAACAAGACAATGAAAATGTCACGGTGTTACCTGACAAAATATTCATACGAACCAACAACGCACACCGTACAGGAATGCCTAATCAGTCTTTGCAACGATCACGGTAGAAATGAGGTCAACCAACCACAAAGACGAACAAAACGAAGACACTATCAAACCTTGGGTAGATCCACACAAATTGAAAAAGATCAACGGGGTATGGTATAAAGAAGGCAGAAGAGTGTTACCAAGGGAAGTGAGAGCGAAAGTCAATTATTGCTGCTCATCACGATACCCCAGTACATGGTCATCCAGGATCAGCAAAACTGGCAAAATAGTAGAACGATACTATTGGTGGCCAACAATACGACAAGAGTATTGGCGTATGTTAGAGGTTGCGCGGAATGCCAACGACACAAAATCAACAATCGCCCTATTAGGGCTTCACTACAACCCATATACCCTAAACCGGAAGCTATGCCCTTCGAGACTATCGCTCTCGATTTCATCACTAAACTACCTGTCGCACAGGGCTATGATTCAATCCTTACGGTCACGGACCATGACTGTACCAAGGCATCTGTGTTCATCCCTTGTAACGAGGAGATCGACGCGGAAGAAACAGCAGCACTATATATCAAACATGTGTTCATGCGGTATGGATTACCGAGCAAAATCATTAGCGACAGAGATCCCAGATTTGCGTCCAAATTCACAAGAGAATTATGCAAACAACTTGGGATCAAACAGAACATTTCTACGGCATATCACCTCGTACGGATGGACAATCGAACGAACCAATCAATGGCTCGAACAGTACTCCGATTTTGGGTAAATGAACGACAAGACAATTGGAATCTTTATCTTCCAATAGCAGAGTTCACGCATAACAATTGGCCTAACGAAGCCACGGGACAGTCTCCATTCTTCTTATTGATGGGGCATAATCCTCGTGCTGATTGGAATTCAGCGCCCAGTCCCATGCCGCAAGTGGCGTTGCGCCTTGATCAGTTCAAACAGCACGGGAACATGCTCAAAAACAAATTATCAAGGCCCAGAAGTCATGGGTCACATAAAGATACGCCCAAGTTCCAAATAGGGGATCGTGTATGGCTAGAAGGGCGTCACCTGAGGACTCATCAGCCAAGCGCCAAGCTTGCGCCCAAACGACATGGACCTTCCAGATTGTCCAGGTGATGTCCCCTGTCAATATCGATTGGAATTACCCACCAAGTGGAGCATTCATGAGTGTTTCACATCGATCTTCTCACCCCCTATCGGAGAACTTCCTTTCATGGACCAAATTTCCCAAGACCTCCCCCTGAATTAATCGATGGCGAAGAAGAATACGAAATCGAGAAAATTCTAGACCAACGGCAATTCGGCAGCAAGGCGTAAACAATTCTCATCAAATGGAAGGGGTATCCAGACTCGGAGTGCAGTGGGTCAACGCCACTGACGTACATGCCCCACAGCCATAGCTGAGTTTCAACACTTCAAATTCCTTGTCTCATATAAAATGTCCTTTCCAGCGAAGAAGCTCATCAGTTCTTTCTTCGAACTACATGACCACTCCCTCCTCTTACCATGACCACATATCACTCCTTACCTCATTGCTAACTGTCAAAGGACATGCCCTCCCGCTGAGTCGCCGCCGCCTTCCAGATGCATCGTCCTGGGATTCATCCCCGAAACCCCTGATGTATGCGGATACGACGCTGGAGGACTGGACAAGACAAGGAGGTGGAGCGAGCAACTTCAGACCAGGAGCTCCTGGCACCGCATCGGCAGGTCCGAATCATGACGGGTCAGTTGTGACGAAGCGCGTGTCATCAGACTGATCCATACCACTCGACGGAACCTCATGACTGGTCTTCGACAGTTACTCTTCCCCGCGCCAACGCTGTATTCAAGACTGTCCCAGAGTCATCCTCGACCGCCACTCATGGTGTCAACCCGGCCGCCATCCGTAGCAAGAAGATGACTTGCAAGAAAACGAAATCCTCGGCGGTTTCAGCCAAGATAAGGTACAACTACCCACAACTCGTCGGGACGTCGGGGTGTGGACAGCAAAAGGACTCTTTCCCAGAATACCACGAAAGCGCCAATGTCGAAACAGAAGGAAAGGAAATGTCACGTGCGGATCACGTGTCATGGCCAGTGGTGTCACCAAGCCGATGAAAGTACGATTCGCATTGCCTGTGAAGGCTGAAGACCCCCCTGAAGTGCGGTTCACTGAAGAAGAAGATGAAGATACGCTGCAAATGGATGCAGATGAGACATATGAGGTCGCGCGAATGTTGAGTACTGAAGATCATTTCATTGTGGACAACAACACTGGCGATGTCTTCGTTTAGGACTGTGTAAGTCTGAGTCACGTGATTAGTCATGTGATCAGCAACCCCCAGACCACGGAATCTGGTCTAAAGGATAAGTCACGGGGAACAGCGGTTACCTCAGGTCGAGATATAATTCCTGAGAGGTATAGTTGGATGCGGGATTCCCAACATGGTTAGGCTCTGTCCTGTTTAGGTTCTTTCTGATTGGAACATTCTGATGTTGCCTGATGGCTGTACTTATCATGCGCTGATGTTGCGCCAGACGATGATTGGACGATAGTGAGTCACATAGTGTTATCTCTGACTCATGGTGGGGCCTTCTGCCTCATGTACTGTATGGGCTTATCCCTGTTCATTGATTGGATGATAGCTTGGGTCGTTTATCCCTGATAGCTGATTGGACGATACGATATGGTACGATACCTGTTATTATTTGGGACTCAGTTTAGGAGTCAGCCCTGTAGTGTATATAAGGTGCTCTGTCTTGATAGACGAGACCTTATCTTCGTTGTCTTAGAGTCTACCTTGAGTCCTTAGAACAATTGAAGTGTTGGCTATTAGTGCCTGTTCCTCTCATCTTGTTGATCCTTGTGTGGTCTGTCCTCTCATCTCTTGAAGATCCCTGTTGTATCCTTTCCAGCTATAAGGCGAAGCCATTGTCCTTTGGTTCGTCTTTCGTGTTCGACCATTGTTATTCAACTGCGTCGGTCTGTTATTTGATTCAAGGCCATCAAGAGTTCCAAGTCGGAACAACGTTTGGTAGAAACGTTACATTACAACGAAGATTCTTAGGCCTTTATCAACATGTCAAGTGAAGGGTCAAGTTATGGAGAGCAAGTTATGGGTAGCTCTGCCCTGGACGCTGAGTTCTTTTTAAATGAGCTGAACAGATATGCCGAAGCTTATGCACCAGATGTGCAGCTTTCAGAGTTCCAGCAAGAGATGATGTTTACCTCTTGGATGGTGTCTGCATGGAGATGTAGAGAGGATCGAAGATTGGACCGCGGCCTAGAAAAGAGGGTGCGCGATGAGGAACGCTCTGAGCTGAGTAGCCATCGTTCCGAGTCCCCGCCACAGTCTGATGAAGATCAGCTGGCCATGAGCATGTGACTATAACGGCGGAAGAACCTGACGAGGTTAGAGAAGAAGAAGAAGCAAGTGAAACAACGGAGGAGGACGACGTCTGGTCTTGGGGATTAGCTACCCCTACAGATGAAGACAAGGATTTGTACCCTCCTTGGATGTTAAATCCTGAAAGAACTGAAGAAGAAGTCGCCTGCCGAGGCGGAGAAAAAATACGAGACGCGAGGGTATGAGGCCCTCAACAACTATCTGTCAGATGACTGGTCTTTTTCCCAGAGTGTGCCAGTATATGCCGCTGCTGTGGACCCAAATTCCTGGCAATACCAGGTCGACACCGCGCTTCAAGCGCTGGACAAGTTCAAGTCCCAACCGTCCGAAACGACGCGACAAAACTATGAAGTACCGTCCGGCTGGGGACGAGAGAACCAAACCATGCATGCGCCGGCGCCGCTGCCTATTCCTGCAATATGGGAAAGGCATGCTGAAAGTTTCAAAGCGCCAGACCTCCCTGTCCCCATGGACACTAGTGCTGGGAGGATCAGAGATCAATTTATACCGGTGTGTCATCACTGTCGGCAGTCGGGGCATATGCGCTCGCACTGTCCCCATAGGAAACTCCCTGCGGCCTGTTGCTATTGCAAAAAGCCAGGGCATTCAAAAGAAAACTGCTATATGCTGGGGCGGCGGACCCTCTCCCCACTGGTATCAAGAGGGCATTTGAAAGACATCAAACAAAGAAGTCGGGATTTCCCTGTGCACCTGTGAGTGCTAAAGTTCTTGGTAAAAGACCAACACTGGCCCAAAATTCCAGAAAGCCTGAGACGGCTCTACGGCGTGGTCGCCTCCCTAGAAAAGAGGGTAATGTCACGTGCGGATCACGTGTCATGGCCAGTGGTATCACCAAGCCGATGAAAGTACGATTTGGATTGCCTGAACAGGCTGAAGAGACCCTGTGGTGCGATTCACTGAAGAGGACGATGAAGAGTCTCTGAGATAGATGAAGACGAGACATTGGAAGTTGCACGAATGCTGAGTACGACAATCGTTTCATTCTGGACAATAACACTGGCGATACGATTTGTCTAGGCATGCTGAAGGCTGAGTCACATGACTGAGCATGTGACCAGCAACCCCCAGACCACGGGATCTGGTCTAAAGGATAAGTCACGGGGAACACGGGCCCTCAGGTCGAGTCATAATTCCTGAGAGGGTTAGTCAGAGCGGCATTCCGACTGGTTGAAGGCTCTTGTCCTGTTTGGGTTCATTCTGATTGGAACATTCTGATGTTGCCTGATGGCTGTACTTATCTGCACTGATGCTGCGCTGTACGATGATTGGACGATAGTGAGTCATGTAGTGTTATCTCTGACTCATGGTGGGGCCTTCTGCCTCATGTACTGTATGTTGCCTGGGTTGTTTTATCCCTGATGGCTGATTGGACGATACGATACTTACGATATTTGGGACTCAGATTGGGAGTCAGCCCTGTAGTGTATATAAGGTGCTCTGTCTTGATAGACGAGACCTTATCTTCGTTGTCTTGGACTCTACCCTAGAGTTTACCTTGTATGTCACGTGCGGATCACGTGTCATGGCCAGTGGTGTCACCAAGCCGATGAAAGTACGATTCGCATTGCCTGTGAAGGCTGAAGACCCCCCTGAAGTGCGGTTCACTGAAGAAGAAGAAGAAGATGCGCTGCAAATGGATGCAGATGAGACATATGAGGTCGCGCGAATGTTGAGTACTGAAGATCATTTCATTGTGGACAACAACACTGGCGATATCGTTCGTTTAGGACTGTGTAAGTCTGAGTCACGTGATTAGTCATGTGATCAGCAACCCCCAGACCACGGGATCTGGTCTAAAGGATAAGTCACAGGGGAACAGCGGTTACCTCAGGTCGAGATATAATTCCTGAGAGGGTATAGTTGGATGCGGGATTCCCAACATGGTTAGGCTCTGTCCTGTTTTGGTTCTTTCTGATTGGAACATTCTGATGTTGCCTTATGGCTGTACTTATCATGCGCTGATGTTGCGCCAGACGATGATTGGACGATAGTGAGTCACATAGTGTTATCTCTGACTCATAGTGGGGCCTTCTGCCTCATGTACTGTATGGGCTTATCCCTGTTCATTGATTGGATGATAGCTTGGGTCGTTTATCCCCTGATAGCTGATTGGACGATACGATATGGTACGATACCTGTTATTATTTGGGAACTCAGATTTGGAGTCAGCCCTGTAGTGTATATAAGGTGCTCTGTCTTGATAGACGAGACCTTATCTTCGTTGTCTTAAAGTCTACCTTGAGTATACTTCTTAGAACAATTGAAGTGTTGGCTATTAGTGCCTGTTCCTCTCATCTTGGTTGATCCTTGTGTGGTCTGTCCTCTCATCTCTTGAAGATCCCTGTTGTATCCTTTCCAGCATAAGGCGAAGCCATTGTCCTTTGGTTCGTCTTTCTGTTCGACCATTGTTATTCAACTGCCGTCGGTCTGTTATTTGATTCAAGGCCATCAAGAGTTCCAAGTCGGAACAACGTTTGGTAGAAACGTTACACTGTTGTGTTCATCCAGTTTAGGCGAAGCCATTGTCCTTTGGTTCGTCTCTCGTGTTCGACCATTGTTATTCAGCTGTCGTCGGTCTGTTATTTGATTCAAGACCATCAAGAGTTCCAAGTCGGAACAACGTTTGGTAGAAACGTTACACCAACGCCTCGATATATCAACGTCGACCCCCTACCAACGTCATCATGGACCCCGCGACGTCCTGGGGTATTCACATCCGTGCCACCCTCCGAGCTCATGAGTCGGGGTCTGACAAAGAAAACCAAGATCCCTGCCAAGTACCGGAGTCCCAGGATGAAGGGATACCACTTGTGCCGAGGAGGACGAGGCGAGGAAGAAGAGCTGGTATGGGACCGTCAAAAGAAAGCCCTTGCTTCCCTGACTATCGAGGAGGCGGAGTCCCAGCTGACCAACAGCGCGCTCGGGACAAGGCTGACGCCCCCGATGGTTTCGAACTAAACATCCCTCCCAGATTCATCAACTTCCGTATGACTGAGAATGGTCATATCACTGTCGCCAAGTACATTCACGTGATGCCTGGCAATAACCCGATTGTATACGGGTGCATGACAAAAGGGGGAGAGATTCAACAAGGTGAAGTACACGCCGCTCCTGATCTCGATGACGTGGATAACGACCGCCATTACACGCATGAACAAATGCGGTATTTGCGACAGGATTTCGGTGATCGCCATGGGGTTGACTTGGCCATGGGGCAGATCCCTGATCGGTCGCTATGGGCGGAGGTCCTTCGATACCGAGCTGTTACTAGCCGGTACTCCGAGATAGCGGAACGCATCACTGCTCTGGAGAATGAGCAGTATGTGGTCGGTAATGAAGTCAGGAAGTGTACGCGTCGGCTGGAGGCGGCCAATGGACTGCAGAGGATTATGGATCAGGAGGTTTCCGTCAATCGAGGTGCGACTATTATTCCTTGGGTTTTCGAACGTGGACGTTCTGCCTGAAAAAGGGGTAATGTCACGGTTTGACATGTTACGGACTGGTTGTCAGCATCATTACAAGGTCTCGGAGTTCGGGACGCTTACTACTTGGTTATGACTACGATAGTAAGCCGTTATTAGTCATGGACACTTACGCGTCGCCGGTGTTTGGGTTTGCCGGTGTTTCACTTATTATTAGAACGAACAGTGACTCATTACTAGTATAGCGGTACTAGGGTTTGGATTCGAAGCTGCGCTTTAAAGCCAGCGAGTAACTGTATATAAACCGTAGTGATAAGACCAAGGCTCTTCAGCTTGGTCTTCTTGAATCATCACTTGTCTCTTATCCTCTCTTCGTCGTTCCATTCCAATCTTTCGATTGAAGCTTATCCTTCGGATACCCTAGTGTCAACCAAGTGACCTAGAGGCCGTGCAACTTAGCTAAGTTGCCTGTGACTATCCAAGATTCATCCGTATACTCGAATATCACGCCGCAGATCGGTTCAAGTCGAACCAGCGTTAGGTGATAACGCTACAAGGGAGTTCAAGTGCGTCTACATCGTCCGCCTATCCGTATTTTCTCAATGTGCTTTAAATTCAGCGACTAACTGCCGAAATTTTGTACAGAAAAGCAGTTTATGTTTATGGACACCATTGAGGACCGACTTACTTTTCAGTACACATCGCCGCCGTCCGCGCATGCTTTCTTGACGTATGGTCTTAAGATTATGGACGCGGTGCGTAATGAAAAAGGGGGTGAGTTAAGTGCTGATAAGATCAATGCGCGCGGGCAAGTCTGTACGGAAGACAAGCCAACTCAGTTACTGCGCGCGAAAGCAGAACTACATGTTTATTCACCTGTACGGAAGACAATGCCAACTAGGGCGAATGAGTACAGGGAAACTGTAAGTAAAGGAAACAAAGCTCACCTCAGTTACTGCGCGCGGAAAGCAGAACTGAGGTGCTACATGCTATCGAAGGTGTTTAAGTAGACAGAAAGTAAGAACTGTATAGTACCGAAGAATATTCCGCCTCCGCACACACACTACACATATGGGTAAAGTGCGGGGAGGTGGCATCGTACTAGCACGGGCATCAAAACAAACGGGATCCAAAGTAAATATATCGCGCAGGTTTGCAAAACACCGCATCAGAGACAAATGATAATTAAAACGGAACTGAGATACTTCAACACTCCCCCTCAAACGCGCGAAGTCCAGACACTCTGCAAAGTGCTTGACCTTCGGCGAGGGGAGAGCTTTTGTTAGTGCGTCGGCCACCATGTCAGCTGTTGGGCAATAGACAAGGCGCAGAGCACCATTTT
>WITN01001971.1:0-10953 GCA_015025155.1 Lactarius quietus | reverse complement strand
GTCAGTCGGAGGTCCTGCATCACCGGATATGCCGTCGAACGCGCAACTCGCGAAGAAGAACAGAGCACCATGTCCATTTGAGAGAAAAGTGCCCGTTTTCGCCAATAAAAAAAAGTAAAAATGAAATACACTGTCCATCGAGCGCTTTTCCGCGTTCGATCATGACGGCAAAGATGATCGTTCCTACTCTGTAGCCATGTAGACGCCAAGGAGGCCGTCGCCTTCCGCTTTGGGACCGCTCGTCCTGAGTTTGTGCGACAGTAGACGCCCATATCCCGTAAGTTCATTCTTGTTCTGGCGATGGCGATAGGGAAAAAAGCAAGGGGAATCGCTTGAAAAGACGAATCCGTATCTTGAAGTCGCATGAGAAGGGCATGGGCAAGGGGCGGGCGCAAGTCGAAAGAGGGGCTGGAACTTGAAACCAATCACATGCGAATCTCGTTCGTGGGTGACCCCAAGTCCGGGCTAGCTCGCGTTCCTCAGGCGCTCCGCGACCGTGGGCTGGAACGCAAAAGGGCTGCGTCGTGCGTCGTCCGCACTCTGCGCAGCCAGACCGGTCTTCACCTCCTGTGAGGCCGTGCCTCATACCCCCATTTCCACCACCGTGCGCTAGCTCTCCCTAAGTAAGCTCCTGTGGCGGCGGCGGAGGAGCCACAATCAGTTACCACATGTCATTGTCAGCATGTCAACCAACCTACCCACCTTCGGCACATAAGCACAGCAGCTAGCTAGCTGCTGCGCACGATCGCAATGTGTTGGGGGTCTGGCTGGCAACCGGCCAATATGATTATCTGCGAATGAATCAAACTTACATTGAATGACCGCCGGGTTCAGGTCCTGACTCTGGCGGGCATATTCGGGCAAGGGGTACTCTATGGCACCTGAGCTTCTGCAGGAGGATGGAATGACTCGATGAGGGAGTTTGGCACGATACGTGTCCTGTACGAATCCGAACAGGAAAAAATACGTATGCGTTTCGTTGTTTCCCCAACTGACCACCAGGCGTGGCGTGTCCAGTGCTCGCCGTGCCGCCATTCATTGTTCCCGAGGTTTGGTTTTCCTGTCATACAGAATTTGGAATTTCCGTGTTTTCGGCTTCAAGTTGACCCTGCCCATGAAAAAAAAAACAGAGCGACCCTGATCTGCATTCCTGTTGTGCAGTGCAGGATATCTACCGAATATGCCGCGTTAAACTAGATGGAGCAACGAGTGACGGAAGTACTACTTACGAACATTCGAAACTCCCAGAGCTTTCTTCGCCAAGAAGTGGCTTGGGCACGGCGTGACGTGGGACACCCGTGGGACGTGGGCACACATATACTGGCAGTAAACGCTGATCGTGCCATGCGCATATGCTATGCGTTTGCGTGACTGTCCTGTTGACGCTCGTGATCAGCCTGACTTGTACAACATCACCATATGGCGCAGTGCCGCAGTAAGATAGGGGGTAGATGCTGCTCCCTTCGTCAGTCATGCGTGCGCCCTGTGGGGATTGTTCGCCCATGTAAACACATCAGAAGTTACACGCGCGGTCGCAGAATGACAGATACCTCATGCAAAGTGGGTTGTCAGTCAATAGAAAACACTGAAAGTTAAGTTGAACTTGTGTACAACTGACTATAATGTTTGAAGAAACCTAAGTTGTGGTCTGCGTCAAGGTAATTTCCCTGATCGGGTAAGTATCAATCCAGTACTGGAGGGACGGGGCGACGGGGCGTTTGCGGATAGTTGCCGGATACAGAACCAGTCGTTGGCACATTTACCTAGGTCTGGGTGTAAGCTCCCTGAGTCAAGTTTGGCTCAGTCCTGACTTACAGTAATGCACGAACGAAATTTATACAAGACGCCGCCAGATTTCGAATCTCTTGCACACGCTTATCCAGCTTTGCGACCGCAGTCCGTGCTCCTTTTCCACTCGCAGGTTTCGCATCTTCCTTACGCAGGCTGCTCATTACGCAGCATCATTCGAGCGCCAGAAGATGGGTCTCCCACCATCGATTTCCACGATGAGAATGCCCAAAGGTTGTCATCTCTCCTTCCCTCGTCCCTCCAATGTTCAGCCAAAGTCTCACCGACTCCCACGTGTCATAATCCCTCAGGCGTTTGACTCAGGCACTTATGTTTCGTGACTTTGATATACAACTTGAGATCCCAGATGATAAGCTGTGCCCTCCAGTGCCCAACAGGTAAGACTGAGGACGAGGTCGCCGGTTTGCCTAAGGCATCTCACTCACGCGAGGAAACCTAGACTAAATTATGTCCTCTGGTTGCAAGACATCCTTTCTCACTCTTCATCGCAAGATCTGCGGCTTACTTCTATCCGTGGCATCGACGTGTAGCTATCTTTTCCTACTTAGAATCCACGTCTCATGGCATCTCCAGTGGAACAGGCGCCTCAGCCATTTACCCACTCCTTGCCTGCCGTCTCTCTCCCAACTGGCACTTCGTTGCAACTGGTTAGCTTGGTTTCGCTTCTCTTGTTCCCGTCTTATTCGGGTGGCTAGACGTCGATACCGTATCGCTTGCGTCTGCTCAGGCCAATATCGACCGTAACGGCCTCTCCGAACGCATCAGCGTCCTACCTGCTGATCCCAAGGGCCCCATCCTGTTTCCACTCACTCAAGACCCGGCTGCTTCGTGCGCCACACACCGTACCCCATACTTTTTTCGTGGCTCACCTGGCACACGTGCAGGTTCGATTTCAGCATGTGCAACCCACCATTTTATGCGAGCGCGGAGGAAGTTGCAAGCTCGGCGGCCGCGAAGGCGCTCTCCCCCAACGCCGTTCGTCCACCATACCCCACAGGAAGTCCTCACCAAATACATCCCCCCACAGGTTTGCACGGGTTCAGAAGTGGAGATGATCACGGATGGAGGTGAGCAGGGTTTCGTGAGCAAGATGGTACGCGAAAGTCTTGCGATCGGCGAACGCTGCCGGTTTGTAGCCTCATTTTCTACCCCAGGCATTGCCTTATGCCGAAAATTCTTCCCCGCAGATGGTACACCTCCATGCTTGGCAAACAGTCGTCCCTGATAGCGCTTGTGACGCTCCTCCGCGCCCATTCGGTAGGAAGAGGCAGGAGCCCACTCAGTTTTGGGGACACGCATGGCTGAAGCTCGGACCATTCACAGATAACGAATTATGCGCTCACTGAGCTCGTTCAGGGCCACACGCGCCGCTGGGCTCTTGCCTGGTCCTTCACCGATGCGCGCCTCGCAGACGTAAGTTACATCGTGCGCACCTACCCAGCGGTCCTCCCGTACCCCTTCCGTCTCCTTCTCACCGATGCGTCGTTTTCGCCAGGACGTCGCACGCCCAAGCGCTCCCGCGCTCCACCGTCTCCTCCCGCCGCGAACAACCTTCCGGCAGCGCCTCGACTACGTGCCCCCCGCACGTGCTCTGGAGGAAGTGCTGGGTGCGCTCGCCGTCGAGTCCGGAGCTGGGGTCGTGGTCGGTGCACCCGTATCTACTGAGGACGGGGATGGGGGCGGAGGCGGGGCCTACGTTGTCATCGCCACCCGGGACACGTGGTCGCGCGCCGCTCGCCGAAAGAGGGCCCAGCAGTTGAGTTCTCCGGATCCCGGACCTGGCGCCGCAGGGACGGGGACTGGGACCGGGACCGGAGATGGGGAAGAAGGGAAGGTGGCGCTCGTTGCGCATGTGTGGGTTGAGGAGGCGCGCGTTGGAAAGAGCGGGGGCGAGAGTGGAGCGCAATTGGTAGTGCAGTGGATGCGAGGCCGCGATGCGCAGGTATTTGAGAGTTTCGCAAGTCATGTCGCGCGGAAGATACGCGAGGCGCTGGTTTCGGGTAGTGCTTCTCATACTGTCTAAGAGGTAAGCACTTGACTTGATAGGTGCATACATTGCATGGGGCTTCCTTGCCATTCAAGTTATTTGGTGATCTGGTGGTTGGATCTGAGCCAGATATGCTGGGCACCTTGTGAGCTTGTGTGACGTTCCGATGGAAGAGGGAAGTTCGGAAGTCAGTTCAGAACGTAGACAATTCTCTTACTCGTGCACAACGCCGCGTCTACATTTTCTCAACTCGACTTTAGCCCATTGGACCTTTCCGTGTTCCCTCGTACCTTCCCCTTACCCTACTGGTATTCGTTGTATGGGCGCAAATTCGAAGCCATGACAATGCTTCAAGCCGTACACATTCTGACGAGCAGAAACCAGATGACAGTAAGATCTCCATAGGTAGGTGGATTTAGAAACATCATGATTTCCATCCATACTTCCTACAACATGCAACTCGGACTAAAAGCCGGTTCTACTTCTCGCAGTTTCTCTATCCTCAGTAGGCAATCCTCAAAACTTCTAACCTACCTTGGTCTCGCCGACACGCCCGCTCGCCTCTTCTTTGCCGCCGTCGTTGGGTGGCGTTTCTGGATCTACAATAGCGCGATCTAAAATCGATTCATTGGCGGGGAACACCTTCGACAAGGCGAAGTAGACCGTTGACGCGAGGACGAACTATGGGGTCCGTTTCTTGTGTAACATATAGTTAACCACCAAAGGAATAAAACTTACTCCCAAAAGATAGGCGATAGTGAATAGGCGTGCCCATCTCCCTATGCGCACACTCGGGTTGATGCTATGTATAAGACCCGGGAACGTAGGCGGAACGGAGACAAGCATGGTGACGACTGCACGCCAATTCTGGGACAGTTCAGAGAACTTAGAAAGGTAGTGCATTGAGACGACTGACCACACCATAGGTGTACCGGTACCTGCCATGAGGCTTATACATCGCAGGAACATCGACCCGCGTGCGGTGCACAAGCCAATACTGAGAGAGCTCAGATCGTACGAACGATGGAGAGGAAGAGTCGGCATACATCTGTTATCATGATACCAGTAATAGGTCCAATAATGACGGTGTAGCCGCTCAGGAAAGTTAGGAAGCCTGGGGCACTGTCAGGTTGGGGTGAGGTGACCGATGGCATCCGGGAGACTGACAACGACTCGGATTCACCTGGCGAGTACTATCCATGGGCAAAAGGCCCATCCACCAAGGAAGGCGCAGATGACCTGCCCTCGCCTAATATTGATGTAGCGTGGATACAAGGCGGTCATATCGTTCCCAGCAGCCAGCGAATTGGCCGAGATGTTCGCGCTCAAGGTGGAAAGGAGAAATGCGACAGAAGTGAGGAATGCACAAGCGCGGTTGTCCCATTGATCAATGAGCTTGAGTGGGTCCCAAAGAACTTGCCCGTAGAGGATCATTCCTGCACTTGTCACTGCGATTCCGACGAAACTAGCCAGAGTGAACCCAACGGGAATTACGATCAGCTGTGCATATTGACTGGGAAGCGACCTCAGCGATCTTCGGATGAGAATTGAAATTTTCCATACACTTTCTCATTCTTCGCGTATCTCTGAAATTTCTGTTATTTTGGGGGGTATAACAGAGTATGGAAATTGGTCACCGTAAAATTTGGCATATTGACGCCGGTTGTTGAGAAAAATCCAAGTGCACTATTCAGCGCGCCAAGCCATGCCCATGACAACTCACTACCGCTCAACGCAGACCTCTGTGAGAGGAGTGAACTGCTCAGTGGTACTTTCACGGCTGCCCATATGAGCAGAGCGAGCCATGTTGGTGGCACAATTATTGTTTTTGCCAAGAAAAGCCAACGAATCTTGTGCGGAGAGACGAACATGAAAGGCAGTTGGAATGACCAATAGACAAAATAACAAATCAATTCTAACAAAGTGAGTGTCGTTGAAACGCCAAGACAGTGGCAGAACATACCCACGGTAGATATCTTTGCACTGGGAGGGAGATGGTTTGGGAGATGGGCTATGGACGGCGAAATTGCTTTTAATATCTGGTAGCTCTACATCAATGGGGCAAAAAATTGAGAGGGAAATGAAAGCACCTGGTACACACACTCCGAACCGATGAAAGTCTGGACGCCGAACCAGAACATAGACAGGACAACGAGACTGACGACGCTGAAGTAGCTCAACCAGAACCCGAACGAGGAGCGACTGATAACAGTGAATGGTACACGAAGCCTAACACCAATGGTACCACTCAGCACAATGACAATCGCAATGATAAGGTGTCCCAAAGAGATTGCCAATAGTGCACCCCGCCTACAAGTCACACATTGATGAGCCAGATCGAAGTATGACTCGGAGATTTTCCGAGGCAGGATGACAGTCGTACCAGGACAATCCGATAGCAATCATGGACGAAGCCAGTTCCCACACAGTAACATTGGCAAAGCATGAGATCCAGAAAGTTATGTAGCTGAACGTTGTCCAGGTTTGAAGGTGGGATGGAACGGGATCCATGTCCTGATTACTCCAGGCACTGTTTGATGCGAATGTAGATTGTGCTGATTCGAGCTTCCATGTAGAATAACGAATGAACGCCAGAAGGCGAGATGAAGACAGCATCTTGTTTTCTTTGAAGGTGAAAGTTGCAAAGGGGTGGGTGGGGGAGATTGGGGTCAGAGGGTTTGGGTCTCTGAGAGTCATAGAGCGTCCATGACAATCTTGATGCTTGTACACGTAACCGGGAACATATCCTGCTACTGGGTGACTTCCTGCAGTGTTCTGGTGGCTTCGAGATCAAAATTTCCCCCAGATGGCCGGGGTGCCGGCCAGGCACAGACACCGTGACAGGGCGGTGTGTCAGAAATACCAAAGAGCTCACCTTCAGCTTAAAAACAAAACAGAGTAGACTTTTTGTAGTTTGACAGCTGATAGTATACATTTCTTACCATGACATTGTTTAAATGGACCAGATTATAATTTGAAGGTACCAGACACTTCCATTCTCAGTTGCATACATGTTGGTGACAATTGGGCAAATGAATGGAATATCCCTGATTCCCTGAACAACAATGGTCAACTCAACAGACAGCACCCCAGCTGAAGATAGGAATGGAAAGGGAAAGCCAAGCTTGCCATACAGCATAAGCCCATAAGAGAAAAAAAAAACATTTTCCACGTGTAGTTGCGCGACCAGGAAATAAATAATAAACATATCAAGACACATACAACGGGTGGATTTGTGGTCAGAGAGGTCAATGACACAAGAACGGCGTAACCAAAGTCCCAACCTTCCTACACAATACGTCGTACAGACACAGGGAAAGTTCTCAAATATATTATGTGCCGTACAGAAACCACGACCCAGAAACCGTTGCAGAGTCTGGAGTAATACAACATAATTAAACACAGGCTGCATAACCCTAATAGCAAGGTGGAAGAAACACAACAGTGGGAACAGAGGGGGTGTCACTGAGCAGCCAAGAGACGCTGCCGCATCTCCGCGATCGCGCAAGGCGACATTCATGCCAAAGCATCGAGTCCCGCATCGTGCTCCTCCTCACAATGGCCAGCCGCCAACCAGGTCTGTATACGCCGCGCTGAGCGGGAACCCCACTACACGCGTCGTAGAAGGATCGATCTCGCCTTTCCGGAATCTGGGTTAGCGTCGATTCTAACAGTAGCGGACAGCAAACGCACAGTCCAACATTGTAACGTGCTCCCAGCGGTCTTGTATACCATGATAGCCCGAGACCAAGGTATCCCGATCTCGCGCCGCGGAGTCACGGGTGGCGTTTTGGGGCCTTCGAGCCAAGGCTGCTGCTGTGGGGCGGCGGTACAAGACTTCAGGTGTTGATTGCTATTGCAGAGCTGACAGTTCCATTGATTGTGATGTAGGTGTCTTGCCAACGCCAACTGTGTCTTGAGTATCGACTACCACAGGCGCAGGTGCGGACGGCGAGGATGTCGGCGTCAGTATTGGTGTCGTCGTACGTTCGATCTTCTGCCGCTTTGGGCTTCTCCTGCCTTCCACGCTCTCAGGGGTTTCTCTGTCCATCTCGTGCCTCCGCACAGACGGCTTGATAGCTGGGGAGGACGACGGTGACGAGTCAGGACCGGGCACAGACGCAGATGTGGACGTCCTTAGGCGGGGGTCGTGGCTTGCGGACTGGCCCGTTGTCGATTGTGCGGCGAAGCTGAATGACTGAGGGATGCGTTGACCGCATATATGGCACTTTCTGACGCGGGTGCGAGGACTTCTGGAAGAGCTGCTGCAGACTGGGTTATTCGAAGTTCGTGAACACCAGGTTTGTAAGAGGCAGAGTTATCGCTGGAGGACCCTGAGGGCCGGAAAGACACTTGTGAGAGTCAGTGTGCAAGACTTCGGAGAGGCTGTTGGGTGGGGATCACTCGATCACGAACAGAAAGCGGAGGGAGGTGCTTCAGATGTGGAGCTGAGCTGTCCATTACATACCGGAATGAAGGATGTCCATTGGCCATGGGAAGAAGAACCGGATTCCTAGTCTCTGGCTTGTATTCCGGAATACAAATTGGTTTAAAAAAAAAAAAAGAACCGGGATCAGCGCTATCAGCACTCGAGACGCTTACATAATTCCCACTGCAGTAACAAGGTAATTAAACTTCGATGATGCATGATGAGTACTGCCAGTCGGACTAAGCATCTGTCTGCTCATCCTGTTTCCCGTTACCTATTCGTTACCCTCCGGATTCAATGACCCCAAGAACAGGCCCTCGACCTTGCCAATCCGTGCGTACAATCAAACTTTCCCATAACCGCTGATTTCGTAACACAGACAGCACAGGCCCATTGGTTCAACGGCTCTGCGAGGATGCCCATGACTTGTTTGAGCTGCTCAGACGCGCGAGAGCCTCACGTCGATCACGCCGTTCAAGTACACGACCCCAAGATACAAGGAACCCAACTCATCATCTGGAGGGACGAGACCGCATAGCTCGTCGTCCTGGGTGCAGGCACAGGTGACTCCGCACATAGTGGGAAGCACGTTAGCCATGACAACGAGCTCTCGACCCCGATCTATCACCGTGTGCACATAGGTGCGATCGACGGAGGATCCATCCTCGCAGAGCAGAGTGCCCGTGCGTAGCACCCAACCTCTTTCTTCCACCGCCCTCCTTTGTAGCCTTAGACTTGCATAAATCTCCAAATGCAGCCTTCCATGTCGGCTACCTCTGCCACACCTTTTCGGATCCCTTGCACCAACTTGTTCGTCGAGGCCATGCTCGTGCCTGTCATCGGTGTGATTGACTCATCGTCCGACGCATCGTACCCGTCAGGTACATCTAGTCGACCCATCGAGTTGCAATGAAGGCTCGAATACCGATGGGAGGACTTCATCATCGCCCCCATCCGTGCTGAGGGTTTCAGAAAACGGTCCTTTGCGCTGGATAGCACATGCGAGTCAGTGAGCGAGACCGCCTGTGACGGCATCGACCTGGCAACTATTGTTTGTCATCGCTGGATGGAGTTACAAGTCGTTGAGCATTAATGAAGAGGTGATAAACCCGTTATCGAGCATTCTCGATTGCGTGCGGTGCAATGGAGTTGAGATGTGTGATAAACTGGGGCATATTAATTTTATTGTAATATTTCAACGCAGGGGATGGATGGACTTCCGTTCAGAGAGACAGATTGGAACTCATTTTATTTGCCACTGGAATGAGCGGGTCGGCGGATAAAAAGGAAAGTTGGCGTGAGAAGGGCACGTGGTTTCGACCATCGATCGAGGACGGGATCAAATCGATCGACAACTCTCGCTTTCCAAACACCATCGCACCGATTGCACAATGGATCTGCACAAATCCGTCGTCTTCCCAACATCCGGTTCCGGAGTCCTTGTCGTGGGGAAGGGCAAATGCAGGAAAGACTTCGATCTTACATGTGTCTGTGAAACAACGGAGAGCCCACTATCTACCGCGGGGCGGAGGTACGTGGTCCAAGCCTTATCTGCAATTGTGATCTCACTGTCGCCCAGATTAAACTTGAACCGTCGATGAATGTGAGTAACAATGCTACTTCTCTCTTCGTTTGCGTCTAACAAACATGGACCTAGCGTGGCGAGCACAAGATCGACGACGAACTGTGTTCTCCAACAATCCGGGTTATGTCTTCACGACTCTATGGGAATAGAGTCGGGTAGCTCAGAGGAATCGACATCTTGAAAGACTTCATTCGACGCAAGTGTGGAGAAAAGAAACTAGCAAAGAAAGTGCATGCGATATGGTTTGCAGCCTATCCTGGTATTCACGCTTTCGGCAACTGACAATCATGTTTGAAGTACTGCGTCCCGATGGATAGCCATCGTCCAGGGCTAGATTTGAAATATTACGACAAGATTTGCGCTGATCCGAATGGTGCGTCGTTAAGAACGTTCACTAGCATGTATATTAACACGCAACTTGGAGTCCCGTCATCGCTGGTTCACTAAATATGACCAATTCTTGCGCAACGTCAAAAATGGACTGTCGGATTAACCCGGGTGAATACCCGATAGCACGTATATCAAGTAGCAGAGGAACGATTCCAGATCACTACTTGCGTCCCCTTGGTAATGATGTGAAATATGTGCGTTTAGAAAGTAAGTCCGGAGTCAGATGCCAAGCTCACGCGTTAATATACTTCGGCAGACATGCACAAGAAGGATAGCGCTGTGATGGTCTGGTCGAGAAGACGGCTGCGGCACTGAAGAGGATACCGTTGCGTTGATGCTTTTAGTGTGCAGAGGGGTAATATAGAATTGAGTGTTAAAACATCTTTGAGCCGGTGAGTGCGCAAGTTGATAGGAGTGACGATCTCAACAAAAATTGCAGTGTCCATCGCCTTACTGGGTTCGAGGTGGAACAAGTATTCGAACATGTCTTGTTCCATTTCCATACCTTTGGGCAAGTGTTTATAAGTTCCTATGGACAGTTAATCTCTGACAATGTGCCTTGCCACCCAACTCCTAGGCTGTGAGTGTGTGCTGTAATTCATGCTTTCCAGATTGACAAACCTGACTGACCATGCTTGTAATCTGCTCCCCAGTGGGTGAGTGGTTGCAGTGCTTTTTGTTGTGTTTCTAGCTTGTTGATGACGGCCATGTTTGGCTCTCCAGACTGTGAGTGGTGTCGTGCATTTCTGTGTC
>WITN01001970.1:0-10973 GCA_015025155.1 Lactarius quietus | reverse complement strand
GACATGTCGCGGACTGATAATCATCATCATTACGAGTTCTCGGAGTTCGGGACGCTTACTACTCGGTTATGACTACGATAGTAAGCCCTTATTAGTCATGGACACTTACGCGTCGCCGGCATTTGGGTTCGCCGGTGTTCAGGATAAATAGTGACTCATTACTAGGATAGGTGTACTAGGGTTCAGTATTCCAAGCTGCGCTTTAAAGCCAGCGTGTAACTGTATATAAGTCGTGTAGTGAAGACCAAGACTCTCCAGCTTGGTCTTCTTGAATCATCACTGTCGTCTTCTTCCTCTTCCATTCGCGTCATTCCAATCATTCGATTGAAGCTTATCCCTTGGGATACCCTAGTGTCTACTAAGCGACCTAGTGGCTGTGCAACTTAGCTAAGTTGCCCGTGTCAGTCAAGATTCATCCATATACTCGAGTATCACGTCACAGATCAGTTCAAGTCGAACAAGCGTTTGGTGATAATGCTACAATTTGCCTAGTAGAACTAGCCAAGACGACGCACATGAAAGGATTGGATAATCCTCACCTTCCTATTCAAGAAAGGTCCAGTCCAGAACCGGGACTTACCAAGCAAAGGATGACTGAGTAAGTCACTGGATAAGTGGAGCTTATCAGAGACTTGTTATTGGACAGTATATTTGGAACCCTTCTGGCATGTTCCACAAACCCCTGATAAGCAGAGCTTAACAGGGATTAATGCCATTGGTAATATTCTTAGAAACCTTCCAGGATGTTCCATGCAATATTTAGAGTCCTTCTAGAGTATTCCATGGGCCCACCCATGGATCGGAGTTGGGCCTCCCCTAAAGTATGCACAGACCATGTATTCGAGTATATAAGCTGGAGCAATGTAACGGACAGTCCCTCAGACTGTCCACTTGCGACATCCCCACTTGTACCACTCCTGTTTACTGAGCAGCTTCTCACCATTGGGTTGTTCCTCATCCTAGTCCTGCTACTCGTGGTCCATTGTTCCTTGTCATTGTTTTATTCCCTTGTTGGTTCAACATCAGCCCACCTGATCCTTGTGACCCTGAGCCTCGCTGTTGCATTTAAACAGTGAGCACTCATCACACCACCACTGTGTACTGCACATAGGCAAGGTTTGAGTTTAGAATTAATAATATCCTCAGATAATCTAAGTAACTTATAATCTTATTTTTAATGTCAAGTTGCATTTACAAAAGAAAGCTATCTTTGCTTCAAGTTCTGCCAGTAGTCGCAACTCACAGTACTTGCACAGTGGCTCACATCCCTCAGATGCAGTTAATTGCCTCATTAAAGTATTGGTGTTAAAACTGTTGAATCTGTAGCTTATAATAACCATACTGTAAAAACCAAGGTACAAACCCCATCATGACCTGATCTATTTGTTTCAGTAACAACTGCAGAACCAGTACCACCAGTAATAGCCGTTGCCAATGAAATCAAACTTCAAGTTTAAGCACAAGGGCGGTGTGTCATTCAGTCATCAGTAGGTTCCCACGGAGAAGGACACAGCCATAAAAGTCAGTTTGAAGAACAAGATGGGCCTGGGGCTAGGAGAGGGGCCTGCTTATCCTACAGAGAGGGTTGAGTGACCCTGAGGGATTTAGGCATGGGAGGAGATGCTGTCCCTGGGTGAGGAAAAGCAGTGCAAAGTCAAAGCAGGAGGGTGTCAGCAGGTGCATCGCACATGCATATTTTCTACTTCACTGTCATATCATCGACATTCAGAGCTCCACCAGGATGATTACTTGTCTCTTTCACGAAGCAAGATGAATTGGACATAATATAGCTCAGCCTATGATATGGTATGAGGAGAGAAGTAACCTCATGCCTTACAGTAAGTCTGCCACATCTGCGACATAGTATTATTTCTGACATACATTAACATTACCCTTGTGTTAGGATGGATGATCCTTGTCTACTGCACCAAAACGGGGATATGCACATCCCGTCATTCCCATCATGAATGGGTCAAGCACCACTTATTGTCAGGCTACGGTCATGGCCTGTCCATCGTGGCCTCCTTGCATAGTATTAAATGGCAGGAGTGTTCCTCAGAAGCTGTCACATGTCACCTAGCTGGATCATCTTCTTACCTTCATCCAGATTGTGGAGCAGGATTACAGGTTGGTTGTGTGACGTCATTGCATCATCGATGATCATTGATGACTAATTTTGTGATTTCCTCTAATTACCTGTTGTGTTGTGGTAGTCCACTCTCATTCCTATGGACATTCCCTCAGTTTGGCATTTTTCTTGGGATCGCAATGACCGCTCAACTGTCCTCTTGGTTGCGGCTCCTTTCCTCAGCTTCTTCCTCTGGCTCTAGCCAGACTCGCTCAGACAACCTTTCATACTCTTCCACCAGGTCCAAAAGGCCTTCCTCTTGTTGGCGATGTTCTTCATATTGTAAATCAGGATTGGTTGTCATCACCAAAGTGCAAGGACAAATATGGTCACATCTCAAACTCCCAATGCCTCCCTGAAATCTGCTCATGTTCCTTCCAGGCAAGATGATGTATGTAAGTGCCCTTGGGCAGGGTGTCCTTGTCATCAACAGCCAATGTGTCGCCATTGATTTACTTGAGAGGTAATCAACCATATATTCCAGTCGACCAAACTACATCTCCACAGATGAAATCATGACAGTGCACCTAAATCTCACCCTAACCCTGTATGGTGACCTGTAAGCCATTGACACTTTGACTTCTGCATACCCTTATCTCTAGATGGGCCACCTTCATCATGTCACCGTGGAAGGTTTCTCTAAATCAGCTGCACCTAATTTCTACCCCATCCAGGGTCGCGAAACCCTCATGCTAGCACTCGCTATGATAAAGAGTCCACCCGATCCAGAAAAACCTTTCCAGCGACACACATCATCCATTATGTTGTCTGTCAATTACAATTTTCTGCCAGTGGAGTCAGAAGATGACCCTGTAGTCATCAGAGTTGTGAAACATATGGAGCACATAGTGCACAAGTCGTGGCCTGGGGCGCATCTAGTTGAGTTTTTCACTTGGATGAGATATATTCCCAGCAGGTGAATATATTGTTGCATCAATGATTTGCTACCTCTTACATGCCACAAAGGTTTGCCAAGTGGAAATGGGATGTAGAGTACTGGTTCGTCCAAGATTTGCTCATGTTCGAACGTCTTCTTGGCAAGACCACAAACAACTTGGTAAGTTCTCACTCTAGGGGTACGTCAATGAGATGTGTCATAGTTTCACCAGGCAAATGGGATCAATCAAGCACAACCTATCGACATGCGAGCAGGCATGGCTTGTTGGTAGTATGCTGTAGGTCCCCAAACATGTGTTCCCAGGTATGACGAGAGTCTGAAGGTATCACCTGCTGCAGTGCCGCAGGTGGGGAGACAATGTCTACTACGCTCCTGTGGTGGCTCCTCACTATGACTGCATACCCTGAGGTTCAAAACCAAGCACATGCAGAGCTCAATGAGGTGGTCAGCAGTGCTCGTCCACCAACTTTTGCCAATATTTCCTCCCTCCCCTACATCTGCATGATGGTCAAGGAGACACTTTGCTGGTCACTCACCATTCCCTTCAGTGGGCTGCACATTCCAATTGCAGACGACTGGTACGAAGGCACGTTTATACCAAAGGGTACAGTCTGCCTCCAGAACATGTGCGTGATCAATTCGGAGCTGAAAGTTTTTGGTAGCAACACGGCAGAATTTGACCTGGCTAGGTATCTGGATGATCCTCGCCAGGTCAAGGATCTGGATGGTAGGGAGGAGGGACACATGGTGTTTGGGTTTGGAGGCAGGTATGTCCTGGGAGATTCGTTGCAGAAGCCACGCTAGCAATTGACATTGCAACTCTACTTTGGGTGATGCGATTCGAGCACCCTGAGGGTGGGCAGGGTGAGCTAGACGTGCGCACCATTGCGGGTGCCGGAGTCACTGCATATGTCGTGTTTTACCTGCTCTCTCATTTTGGGTTCATTCTGACTGGCAGGTGCAGTCATCCCTTATGTTTTGAGTACAAGGTGATCCCTCGATTTGCAGAGGCTGAAGGCATGCTACAGGAAGCACTGACTTTGTACGGGTGAAGGGGACCCCTATGGTGTCTTTAGCATAGCTTCAGTGCAGCAGGTGATGTAGTCAACATGACAAATCACATATTCAGTCATTTGGTCAGACTAGTCAAGGGTTTGTGGGAACACTTACCCAAAAAGAGAGCTTTGGGACTCTCCTGATTTTGTCAGGAGAATGCTGGAGCTAATTTCAAACATATTCAAACCATTACTCAAACCATTACAGTCGACTCTCTCATAACCCATATTTCCCCTCCGGAAAGGCCAGAGGTTATGGATTATTGAGGGGTATGTGTTGTCTGGGAGGGTCACATATAGTCACGTGGGACTGGTCACATGTTGTATCAACTAAGCTTGCGACAAGGCACTTGACTCCAGTCAAGACTACAGAACATAGTACTTCTAGCTTGTTTTGTGTTGACCATCTCAAGGGTTTTCACTTTCTGTCTAAATGTTAACAATGTTGGGAGGTAGAAGCATGGAAGATGCAACCACAAGTGTGAGCAGAGAAAATGGTTTCCAACTCAACAAAGAGGAGTTTGTGTTTTGACTTTGAAAATTGCTCATCACTATACAAACACTAACCAAAAGTAGAGAAATATCAATTGTTGTTGAGTAATCTGTGCAAATTTAGTTGACATTTTCTCTTAAGCACCCATTAAGTGCCCAAACCTATGGATTATTGACCCCAAAATGGGTATGGGTGATTGGTTTTATTAGAGAGTATGGGTTATGGGTACAAAATCCCCGCATACCAACTTGGGAAATCGAAAAAGGTATGGTTTATTGGGGTGTATGGGTTATGAGAGGTATGGTTTATGAGAGAGTCGAGTGTACATGTGAAATTCATCATGAATCAATACATTTGAGAGAAAATCTGATCTTATCAGTTCCTGTCGCTAGATCCTCAAGCAAAGAAAGCTTGACAGAAAGTCCTCAGATTGGCAATGCTGCACTGCTGTAGCCTGTAGTTCTATCGTTGAGCCCACCATTCTGGGCTTAGTTAGGCCCACACTGGCCCCATCCACGGGCACCCCGGCACTAGTCGACATCGCAATCGGCACTTGTTGTCGTCCATTTCATGCCTCTGTTGCACAGCAACTAGCACAGCAAACAGTGTTACGGAGTCTCACCTTGTGAAGGTAAAGAGACTAGTAGAGAGGTTTTAGAGAGGATGCTCAAGTGTGCGTAGAGTGAATGACTTGTATTCTTAGAGGGGCTCTACTCCCCTCATTTATAGGAAAACCGGTCCCTATGGTCCACCCATGTCCATTTGTGTAAAAGTGATGAGTAAAGGTGTCCACAATATCGCGTTTTCAGTGACGCCTGATGTGAAACACCCCAGAAGTCTTCAATATCACCATGTGTGATACTGATAAGACTTGCGCCCTCCATATTGGAGTTGCACCCACTTTTGTGCATAACGGAGTACCCTAATATGATAATCATATGTACGATACTACTGTAATGTCGTAACTGCTATAGATAAGATACGTATGTACTCATTACGTTTCAACACTCCCCCTTGCTAAGTATACCGTGTATGTACTGAGCAAAGTAATATAGTACAGTAGAGTAACTACTTGATGACAGCAATCAAAGGATCATTCGCGTATTATTCGTAGGTCGTATTCCTTCATCATGTCATCGGTGTTGAGAGAGAAAGAGTCACGTGAAGAAGATTGGGACTAAGGTTGAACTTTTGGTAAAGCTCGATCTTTTCCACTTCTTTGTGAGTGTGCCATGCAAAGGCATTACTCGACACATCTTCTAAGATTATCGGGTCTGACTCAGATGCATAGGTATGCCATCTGAATGTCAGGCTCTTCCGAGATCTATGCGACGATTTCGTTCTCTATCTAGGATGAGTAAAACTCAAGTCCTAGTTGTTCCCTAAATTTAAGAAACTTTATGCGTCCCAGATTCTTAGTAAATAAATCGGGGGTTCTCGCTCCTTCAATGAACAATAGTTCAATCTTCTTTAAGCGAATGACCTCGCGAATGTAGTGGTAGCGTAGGTCTATATGTTTTATTCGCTTTTCCTGTACAGGATTAGAAGCAAGGAATATGGAGCCTTGATTATCTCCGCATAATGGAATTGGTTCTAAAGATATTCCAATCTCTTCAAAGAGAGATCGAATCCAGACCAACTGTCTACTCGTATCTGAGATAGACATGTATTCTGCTTCTGTGGAAGACAGCGCAATAGATTTCTGCGCTCTAGAATTCCAACAGAATACTCCATTAGCTAATTTAACTAAGTAGCCTGTAGTAGACTTTCTCGTTGTTGGGTCAGAAGCCCAATCAGAGTCCGCATATGCTAGTAAACCCCCATCGCTTTTGCCATCATAGACTAAAGCGTAACTAGAAGTACCAATGAGATAGCGGCAAATATATAGTGCCCTATTCAAATGGTCTTGTGTGGGGTTTGCAGCGTACTGCGCAAGTTTAGTCACTGCATAGGCAATGTCTGGTCGAGTTCCAATCATGATATATAGGAGTGATCCTATTACTTGTTGGAATGACGCGAATTTCTGGGTCTGGTGAACCTTTATTGGGTACTGGTTGATACCCTTCAGGTAGCGGTGTGGGGACCGCTTTCGCTTTGTGAGTTTAAAACGCTGCAGCACTTTATGTAGATAATCTACTTGATCAACAAGGATTCGACCCTTGGATTTAATAATGCGCATGCGTAAGAACTCTTGGGTATCACCAAGGTCACGACATTCCCAGATTTTCATAAAGCGTTCCTTTAGGGAACTAATGTCAGACTTGTTCTTTCCAAGGAATAGAACATCATCGACATATACTATCACTACAATGGTTTTATCTGCGTTCACAAATAAACCTGAGTCTGATAGTAAGGTGTGCATCCTAACGTAGCCATGGATTTATCAAGCGCTTTCCACCGTGCTAAAGCAGCTTGTTTTAGTCCATATATGGCACACTTTAAACGCATCACTTTATTTTTCTGGCGGGGTTTTTAAACCCTTCAGGTTGTTCCATATATAGTTCCTCATCGAGTTCACCATATAGAAGGCTGTTTTGACGTCTAATCCGGAGATGTGCCAATCTTTTAACGCTGCAAGCGCTAACATCATCCGGACAGTCTCAAACTGTACCACGGGTGAGAATATTTTGTCATAATCAATGCCTTCAACCTGAGAGAAGCCTTTGGCTACAAGCCTGGCTTTCTTCCAGCCATCTGACTTTAAGTCAAATACCCATCGATTTCTGATGACCTTTCTGCCTTTCGGCGGGTCAACAGTTCAAAGACTTTGCGTTTGCGAAGAGACTCTAACTCTTCATGACACGCTTTATGCCACTCCTCCTGTATATCACTTGGCATTTTTAGAATGTCCCTAAAGGTCCATTCTCGTATATTGGAGGTATCGGTGATTCCAGATCTAGCAGTGAAATTGCTTTGGCAAGCAATAGATCCAGGAATTTGACTCCCCCTTCCTGAGCAAGGCGGGTCAGCAACTGCTGATCTACTTCATCCTCTGAGTCATGCAAGAGTCACTCTTTGTACTTGGAGGATCAGGCTCGATTTGCTCAGGAATTCCTCCTGGAATTGGCTGATCTTGGCGTGAACGCTGCCGAGAGCTACCCGGCTGGTTCATTACCAGTTTTCGCCAAGTACGACTTCACTCAATGTCTGCTAGTGTTTTACTAGGAGGTTTATCTCCATAGACATTTTCAGGAAGAGTAGTTGTTTTCCTCAAACGTCCAGATCTCCTCAGCTCAAAGGGGAGGAGGTACAGGATCTGGTACGGGAGGCAGAGCTTGCGGCTCGTCAGGCTGAACAGCAGCCTCAGGTTCATCTGGAACCTGATCAACCCTGTCGGGTTGTCGAGCGCGTCTCCCTTTAAGAAGCTTGGGAAGTGGTGAGTCAAGATCACCAGGAGTGGTGTCTTCAGACGCATCAATGGGTGGTTGATTAGATGGTGGTTTATTCAACTGGGTTGTTCCCCTTGTTCTACCATCTTTTGGTCCAGTAGTACAATTAGGGAATAACATTTCATCAAACAGAGCTTTGTCTGAATAGAATATGGTATTATGGTGACGCATAAAGGCATCGCCTTTCATTCCAGAAGGTCTACCTAAGTAGATCATAAGCTCACTTTTGGGGGATAATTTATTTATACGCCAAGCTTCTGGGATGTGCACATAAGCACTGCATCCAAACACTCTGAGATGTGAAATGTCTGGAATTTCATCGTTTAATAGAAAATATGGTGTTTGCCACTTAAGGCGACTCATAGGTGTTCTATTATAACAATGTACAGCATGTGATACTGCAAATTCCCACCATGACTGTGGTATACAAGCATCTAGTCGCATTGACTGTGCTTTGTCCATTATAGTGCGCATAAAGCGTTCAGCACACCCGTTTTGTTGTGGCATGTGAGGTACGCTTTGTAGCACTGTAATGCCGTCATCCTTTAAGGTTTTAAGGAACACATCTGATTTGTATTCACCGCCGGCATCGGACATCCACTCTTTTATGGTAGTGTTAAATTGATTTTTAATTAACATTATCCATTGTTTAAGCGCGCCAATTGCCGAAGCTTTGTTGCATAAGAGTGATACCCATGCATATGAAGTATAATCGTCTAGGAAGACGATAAAATACTTATATTTATGGTATGACGGTATAGGGAAGCTTTTTAGATCGGAATGAACATGACTAAAGGGAGCTTTAGCCCTAGTATCAGATGGTGGATGAGATGCTGCAGGCATTTTGCCTTGCGCACATCCTGGACAAATACCATCAGTTGTAGGAATTGTAATTCCATCAGGAAAACCCTTTGTATAATCCTTAGCATGTCTTAGAACCTCTTTGGATGGGTGTCCAAGGCGATGATGCATAAGATCGTAATCTACTTTGTAGATCAGTGGCATTTCTGCCGACTGTGCTTCTACTTCAATAGATTGCGCATCTAGCCAATATAATGGATGTCCATTTAAAATGGGCTTACATTGGACAAATGATTGTACTTTATGGTATAAGGTAATATGTTGCGCGTTGCCCATTACACGCATACCTTGTTGTAAGAATGCTCCCATAGAAAGCAACCGCGTTGTCATTTTAGGTATGTAGAGGACTGGATGAACTCTAGTAGTTACTAAAGCGTCATTAATGTAGTGCTTAAGAAGCACTGTTCCAGATCCTTCTACATAGATAGTATTAGACGCAGTTCTAACCGATATCCGGTCAGATTCTTCTGCTGGCTCGTACTCAATGAAGTCACTAATTTCTATTAGTGAAGTGCGCCAAAGCTCCTGAGTCTAATAGCCACATGGAGCTTATTTTTCTCTTGACACTTAGCACATTGTGTGAAATATTGACCATGCTCGCATTTTAAAATATCAAGCGCGCCGATATTCATACTGTACAATGGAGACACTACAGACGGTACATTTTTATTTTTACAACTTGGTATCCTTATACTTTTTAGTAAGAGGTCCAAGACTGTCTGATTGTCAGCATTGTATAAGTGCTGTGTGAGAAAGGCGTACCTTTCTTCATCTGTTCCCCCAATCAAGGGAAACAGTGTCCTCGCTGTTCATCATTGGGTCCCAAGCTGAAAGATCAGGCTCAGGCGTTGGTGCACAAGACCCATATATCAGGTCTGCGTTCCGCATCTCTGGAGTTGTAGGCTCCAGCATCTCTCCACGCATCATGGCTTCTCCTTGCCTACGCACGAAGTCCTGATGTTGTCTGTAGGACAATATCCATCAGCTCATTTGAACTACGAGCTCTGATAGTTTGTGTATGCGTAGCTTTACCATACGCATCTTTAGTATAAAGATGGTAGGTTTTGCCAGAGGCAACAGCAACTTCCAGGGGAGGAAGAGAAGGATGATCGACATACCCTTCTTCATGTAGTTCATACTCCCCTGTTTCGGGAGTTTGGAGCACGATTCTCTTTATCAGAGTCACGTGTGTTATGATCTATCGTTTGGGCGAGTAAGCAGGATGATGAGTCGCTCCTGAATCTTACTCATGTACTATCGCGCTTCATCTCGTTACTTACTCATGACGTCTCACTTGCTTACGGGAGGGCTTCGTCTCGTCTTACTCATGATTACTATGTTGATTACTGATAGTTGTACTAGTGGCTTACGGATCGTAGTAGTAGTGGCGGTATTGCTGATGAAGGGCATACCACCAGCGTTACTATAAGGAGGCTGACGACTGATGTAGTCGGCAGCTTTACTCTTTTGTATCATCTCTCGAATCTACTCGGCTTCTACTCTCAGAAGGCTCGAGACAGAGACGCTCCCTTAGGAAGGCACTTTCAGGTGTCCTTGCATCATCAGAGTCACGCCCGTGTGCGTATAGACTCGCGTTGCTAAGTCACTCCATTCCTCCACTGTGTAGTTTGGTCTAAGTCAGACCCCGGGTCAAGCGAGACCATAACATCAGAGTAAAGCTCTACACTAACACCGTGGCGATCATCACAACCAAGGATGGTTGGGATTTCCAACCTTATCAAGTCAACGCCAGACACAGAGACGTTCCTGCAAGATACGTCATCAACCGCGTTCGTTGGAGGACAATTCCCGACGAAAAGAAGATCAGAAAATAATGAACATTTCAATACCAGGTACTACGCGGAAGCAAGCACCCGCTCAGAGATTTCACCCCATCGTCTTTCATCACGAAAGGTGTTTGTTGGGTAGAGCTCAGGTGGAATCGAACCCAAGAATATTTCGAAGCAGCCAGACCAGCTGCTGACGACCTCAACTGCAACATACCACTAGCCGAGGCATACCAATCGAAGAACGAGGAAGAATCAACGGGAACCAGAAGAAACATTCGAAGCAGTGTCCCCAGAACTCCAACACCGAACACCCGCAAGATCGGACACTAGTCACACAAGTGAACGAGCACCAACACCAT
>WITN01000197.1:0-124692 GCA_015025155.1 Lactarius quietus | reverse complement strand
TAGCTTATATGATTGATACTCCAACCAACAATTAGAATCTTAGGTATTTCTCACTCAGCTGACATCGGGCCAACATTTAAGATTCTTTGATAATTCATATGTCGGCCGACGCCGAGTTAGTCGGACCTCCAGACATGAATTGAGATGGTAAATCATAATAAACACATGACAATGAGCATTCAAAGTTATTCAAAACACAGCTCTTCATTACTCATATTAGAGTAAGTTGACATAGATATATACATGTGTGATACATGGAACATACAAGACAATCAATGGAAAGGCAAAGGAAATAATAGACATATCTCTACAACACACATAGGAGCATTCGGACTATCCATATGTTACTAAAGTAAGATGATATAGATATATACATGTGAGAACACAGGAAGGTCCAAGACGCTCAGTATAAAGGCATGGGAAACAGAAGATACATATCCCTCAGATACTGGAAGGAGCACTTGGACCATCCATATGTTACTAGAGTAGGATGGTAAACATATACATATATGTGATTCATGGATCATCCGAGACACTCAATGTGACCATCCATACATTACTAGGGTAGGATGGTATATATATACAGATATGTGATACACGGACCATCCGAGACACTCGATGTGAACACACAGTAAAGACAACGTTAATAACCCACAATAGGAAAGGAGTACTTGGATCATCCATATGCTAACATTCTTAACAACATTAAGAAGCCCAGATGTTCCGAGATGCTCCAATAAATGTGGGAGATCTTGCTAATCTCCTCATGATTTATACAAGCACTGGGAGTATCACAATGTAGATATATATCAGATATCTTGCAAACGCAGGAAATGTCTTCTAGCCTCAGGGGTCTGTCTTCACCTTCTGCAGCTGACCAACAGCCATAAGCACTGGGTGAAAGGTAGCCTGAAGCGATGAGAGTCCTCTGATTCCAATCTGGTCTGTGCAAGCTGGAACATCTCAGTGACCAAATGCTGTTGTAGCATAAATCAGCATTTAAAACAGGTTACTCACAAAGTAAATCTACAAGTTCAACAGGAATTTGTTCTAGATAGCAACAGAAATTGCCTCCTGATATCTCCTCCCAACATTCGAGGGCTATAAATAAACATACTGCTGGCAGGCATCATCACCTCTTCAATCTTAGTCAAAATTAGTTAAGGCATTGAGTGCACATGAGCCAGAGGTCCCTGGAGCCATTGTATTTGTACAGTGAAGCATTGCAGTGGTAGGTCATACAAAGGCTGGTTGGAAACAATGTGTGGAGATATGAATATATAATAGAGTGAGGCAATCTAGCCCCAAATGCCTCACGCATCTCCATGTTGTAATATAGACATATATGTATGCTATAAATGGAACATCCGAGACACTCAATGTAACGGCACAGGAGGAATCATGTACATATCCCAATGACACACATAAGAGACATAGGACCATCCATATGTTAGTGTTACCAACAACTGTGAAGAAGGCCTGGATTTCCCGAGCTTACCCAAAGGTAATCGAGTACATATATATACACACTTGTGACACAATGTAATATCTGAGGAAAAGGAACGCATGTTTCCAAGTAATAGTCATAGGAGCACTTGGATCATCCATATGCCAATATTCTTAACAATTGCTAAATGGCCCGGACTTTCCAAGATGTTCCAATAGATGTGCAGGATGTTCCTATGCTCCACATGTGATACACATATGTACTAGGGCAATCACCACATAGGTAGATATCAGATATGATGTTCCTACTCGCTCTAATAGAAACAATGTGAAGAACAGGCAAGTGTATCAAGACAGTAGGATAGATTCAATGTCATAGTGCTTTAATGGACTAAGGGTAATTGGAGAAAGTGCCTTTTCTGATCTTTGAGCCAGCTGCTCCCACATGTGCATCTGATATGATGCATATGCTGCATGCCCCTTCAGTGACCCTTTCACAGTAAAGACCATGAGTTTCTTCCATGCCTCTGCCTTGGCATGGAAATAAGCAGGAACCCATTGTGCTTCATCATGAATACTCTGCTGCTCTTCCAGCCAATGCTCAAACTGTGCTTTGGCACGCAGCCAGTGCACCCTTTCAACTAGCAGATATATCAGCACACTTGTATACTAGCCACATGTACAATGACTTACAGTCATCCATCCATGTGCCTTCATCTTCAGATGTTTGCCCAAAGCTCCAAATCCAAGACTGCTGTGTGCTGCGTTGTCCAGGCTTGTCCAATCCAAGGACAAGGGTTGCAACGTGAAGGTCCTGTGGGGTGAGCGTCAGAAGTTCCAGAGCATCTGGATGTGCCTGTCGGATGTTCCAGAAGGCATTGCGGGCCATGCTGTAAATGCAGGCATGCTCGCTCATGTACTGTGGTATCCACACTGCTAATAGCAGTCCATGCATGAGTCTTAGTCTGCTGAGTGTTAGCAGATCTGACCTGAGTCCAGAAAAGAGCAGACTTGAAGCCAAGGGCAAGGCGAATCCTGTGAATGGATTCATTGGCTTGGGCAAGGCGGAGGTGAGCCTCTTTGGCTGCTAGGGATTGCACATCATGGGTAACACACCAGTTCCATCCCAGGGATGATGGAAGAAGGATCGGAAGATCCTCAGGATTAGGACTGTCCATCCCAGAGCCATCTGAAGCCGAGGACGAAGGCTGATCCAATGAATGACTGGAATGCTCTGTGTCTGTAGGTCGCATCATTTCAGAGTAGTCCACATTGTCATACACATCATATGTGCCCATATGGGAGATGGTGGAATCTCTGACATGGCTATGTGCAAGGATGAATGAATCTACTTGATGTTGAAATGTATCAACAAGTCTTTGAAGGCGAGTTCTCTTGTTATCAATATGTACAGTTGCATCTGTGGTGATGTTAGTACCAGAGGTGCGAAGCTGGTACTTGATTGCCAGTCTGAGAAGCATGTCAGTGTGTCATAACATCACATATGTGTATACACTCACTGTAACTCTTGGATCCTGGTACCAGAGGCAATCCAAGATGTTTGCCCATGGGTGGTGGGATCTCTGCTCTCCTCCGAAATGAGCTTCTATTGTATCTCTGCAAGGGATGGTGCTACCTTGTGCATTAGCATGACTTTGATAATGAAGTGTTGTGTTTCATACCCTTTACTGTAACAGTGTCATATATGTCCATAACAGTGGAATCAGAAGATCTGTTCAACTGGGCATTCCTCTCTGACTTCAGCCATCGTTTGGTGTGCTTCTTGAGGCGTTTGGTAAGGGAGTTAAACGTGTCCGCACTCAAGTCCATGCCCACTTCCATTCTCTTCCACCTCTTCAAGATGGATGGAACTGGATATAGACATGGAGCATGAGTGCAATGTAAACTGAAGCAGTGAATTGACAAACCCATGTGAACCATCTTCTTCCAGTTGGAGTGGTTCATATGAGCCTCCAGCACCTCTTGGCGATGAGCAAGGGACATCCCTTGGATGCTCCAAGAGACGTTGTTGAGTGGGGCCCACAATGTCTCAATGATCTCCCCATCCACTTGCTTTGCCCCTGTGATATAGCTAGGAGAAAAGCGAGGGAGACATGAGTCCTGGTGTCCATGTATGTGAAAGAGGCCTATGCCAGTTCGGAGTTCCAGGGAGTTAGCTATAGATAGTTCTGGACTCTTCTCCACTCTGTCGCTTAGATGGACTCCATATTGGCACATGACATCATACATTACCAGGGCCACAGGGATGTCCTCCATATTGTAAGACAGGGCCTTGCAAAGGCTATAGTCCATGTTAACTTGCCTGGTGGGGAAAGTACATTATACTTTGCTTTGAGAAGCAATGGAGATAGGACATACCTCTCACCCTTCTGGAAGTCAACCACAGAAGTGGGCACAAAGAACCCATGGCAGCAAGCCATTGCTCTAATTCCTGTGACATCTAGATGTGGTCGACTGGAGTTAGCTTGTTCAATGGCCTTGTATGTGTTGCATGTGCTAGGCTACATATCCATTAGCAAGTGCATACAGTCGTGTCATTGGGCGATATACTTGAATGGATTCCCGACCACTTTTGAGGTGGGTCTTGTTTGCTTCAGGATTAGCCATGAAAGCCATTCCAGGGGAAAGTGGGACATCCTTATCTCCAGATCTGCATCGCATATGCTCTGCAGCAAAGTTGCCATCCATAATGAAGGTTCTAATAAGCTGATTCCTATGCTTTCAAAGCATCATTAAATACATCGTCATAAGTATCATGAAGCCGTACTCATTGTATCTTATCTTCCAGTCATCTGGCAAATTAATCCCTGGTTGTGGGCATGCTGGGCAAAAGATGGACATAGATCCATCAATGCCATCTTCATCTTGATGTCCCAGACCGCTCTGCATCCTGTTTCTAAGGTCTCTCCATTGACAAGATGCTCTGAGGAGCTGCCTATACAGGTTCTGTTGCAGAGCATGAGCATATATCATATCACACTGGAATGGAATTGGAACATACAGGGACAGTGTGAGGGAACATCCGATTGGTGATGCCTTGAAGCTTTGAAAAGTATTGCTGAGCCGTTGTCTTGCACTCCAGATTGTCTGTTAACTCCTCCAGAGCAGAGAAGGTGAAGGCTGTTTCTATCTGCTTGAAACTGGAAGGGAACATCCCAGACTGAAACAGTTGCTCGTCCTTCTCTCCTGCGTTGGGACAGATGCAGTATAAGACCTCCATATTGAAGACGCCAGATTGGTGGACCACAGTGAGCAGCGGATTTCCCGAGGCTGCAGTCCTTAGTCTCTTGGCATTCCCAGGCGATGTATCAATCAAGGGGTCAGCATGACCAAAGAGAGGATCTGACAGGTAGCGAAGTGATTCAGCAGGGAGGTAAGCATCAGAGATATCTGGAAGTTCCAAAGAAGGTGATGTCTCCTCATTGATTGCTTTAAGAGATGCAGATTTGGTCTGCATAGACTTCCTCTTTGAGCGATGAGCCTTCTCTGCTGCTTGAATGCCCTGATCAAATATCGAAATATTAGGGGATAGAATCAAACAATGAGTCAAGATGATCATACCTCCAATGTCATCGGACATGGATGGCCTTGATGGCCAAGACACAGTACGAAGCCCAGTGAATATAATGATACTGGCATAAAGTGACTGCCAGTCCATTGGGACATCCGATGGAAAGGGGAGCTCCTGTGTGATTGAATGCAGCAGGCCCTGCAGAAGTAGTTTCCTCCGATGCAATCAGAGCACTTGACCTCCATTGCCTTACTGCAGACAGAGCACTTTGGAGCCTGGGTGACCCCCTCCATCTCCAGTAATAGATGGAGGTATTTGTCCCTGTGATCCAACCATTGCTCCATTGGTGTCTACAAAAACATTAAGCTATTGGTTAACACAGAATTGCAACATAGCAGTGACTTGCCTGGGATTGGGAGTGGCCAACGTCCACATCACCTACATCATTTGGGTCCTCCTGGTCTTCATGAACGTGAAGGGGATACCGCTCTTCAGTGTCATCCAAAGTCTGAGGAACGTCCCCATGCTCATGCTGTTGTGCAGATGCTTTTGTAGATGTCTTCTTCTTTGAGAGTTGTGGAACAACATGTTCAGTCGTTCAGACGTCCCAAGTTGACCACCTGCTTCTTGTGACAACGTCAACTGTATTGCCCAAGGGTATGGTGAAGTGGGTCTTTGGGGCCATATGTGAGATGTAGTAATGGGTCTCAATGTGAATGGTATGGGAGATCCCAGGATGCTACTGGAAATGCTTACGATGTCCACTGCTTAAGTACAGTCAAGGCTGAACATTGATCATTGCCATGTAAATACTACAGTCAGGGTAACACATGATAATCATTGCAAACATCAATGGCACATGTATTCGATGGCATGATCAACATTAGTTAGACATCTACATCACTGCTGCACTGCTCCACCTGCGATGGGACATCCAAATGAGAACCTTCTGCTTCACCTGAAACTGATGCTACATCAATTCCCTCCGATGCACACAGGGCCCTGATCATGGCTGTGACATCCTCCATGTTCATGTCCATCCTGTCACATTGAGCATGAAGTGCTGCATCCTAGATTGCCCATGAGACAGAATGCCATGATTAATGGCATATGCACATACATCATATTCATTGATGGCCTTCTCAGGACGTGCTGGATGTCCCAGTGGAATTGTCAGGCTGATTGTGTCAATGCCTGAATCATGGCCAAACATGTCCTCCTCATCAAAGGATCTGGTGTCAGATGATGGGCTTTCCAGTGCATCAGACAGCATGATTGGGGAGCGAGGGCGCTTTTGGGATGTCCTGATGTCGTCTGTCTGCATGTGATCAATTGTTTCAATGTTACTGTGTGAAACAGTGGAAATAGATGTGCTGCGCCTCTCCCTCTCCTGAGATGTGTGAGATGACATGATGTGTATTGTGACACCACTCCATGCAAGCTATAAGTATGGAATCATGTATTGCAATCTTTGTTTGACAGCATGAAACACATAACTGCATATCACATGCTTTACAACTGATGACTGATTTCATGTTCAATGCTGTGGACATCTGGAAGCTGAAACATTGCCTTCATTTCACATGTCCGACACCTGTTTCACACCACACAACACAGGCATGAAGGGAACTGTGGAAAAGACAATGGAAGCTCCACCATCATTTAGAAGTACAGCATGCTGTGTATCAGGCAACTGTGATACATGACACAGCAACACATTGACATATGGGTGTGGACAGCAGCACACACGCTTGAATGATACAATACAGGGATATTCCATTGTATGCACTCCAGAATAGCACACATGTGCCTTATCAGGATGTTCTGGTATTCCCTTACTCATAAACAATATTTACATGCATGCATCCTACACTTCACATTTGTGCAAGGAAGAGCCTGATGATGTCCTGGGAATCCCCCTAATAAGGTACATACGTCGAAAACAACACTATGTTACATATAGTATATGTGCACATTATGTGGTCGCTCACATGGACATTACACACATAAGGTCATATGCAGGTATTCTGCTTCAGGATAACTCGGAGATGCGCCACCATCAGACTATCTAAATCTGGTGGCATTGCACACACACCCTTTCGGGTATTCTGATGTGTTCTGTATGGAGCACCTTATCTATGCACCCTGAAGCTCACAGGACTTCCCAGGAGATCCTGTGCATGTGATCGAACTGCATATGGATTGCACAGACACCTATGATGCTATGCTACGAACGTGACTATTTTTACATTTCAAAGAACGTCCACTTGTGTGACCTATGCTCCACCCCTCAAAGATGCACGTGATGCCCCTGCACTGTGGGACATCCCAGGTGCCCAAGATGGCCCAGCCTGTGGAACACTCAAAGGGACACTTTCCCCTTGGCGGCTTGTACTATGCACACTACAAGCTAGGAGTAACATGAGAATAGAAATATGCAGAGATATGAATGGACTTACCAGGACGTCCCGAGCGAGTGCTGGACTGGAATGATTCAACGGAATGAGTTTCTGAAAGGGCGAGGGACGAGACGCCAAGCCCATGGGAAGACCCAGACTGATTGCTGGGTGAAGGGGGCTGACTAAGCTACTACTAATTAAGGAAACTCGACTTGGAGCATTGTACAGACACAAACAGACAAGAGGATGAAAGGCACAACAAATAACACTCCCCCATGAATGTGCAAGGCTCCAAACCACTAACTGAACAAACCAAGCATTTCTGCACACTTCTGAATCTTCAGTCGATCCAGAGCCTTTGTGAAGATGTCAGCAGCCATCTCCTGTGTTGTCACAAAAGTGGGAGCAATCAGGCCATCCTGAACAGCATCCCTAAGCCAAAATAGGCGAAGTGCAAGGTGCTTCATCTTGCTGTGGTGCTCTGGGTTCTTGCTCACTGCAATGGTGGACTGATTGTCCATTCTGAGCACTGATGGGCCAGAGATGTCATAGCCAAGCTCCCCCATGAATTGGCGCATCCAGAGGATCTCCTTGCCTGCCTCAACAGCTGAGATGTGCTCTGCTTCAGTTGTGGACAAGGCAACCAATGGCTGCAACTTGGAACTCCATGAGACCGCTCCAGAACCAATCTTGACCACATAGCCACCAGTAGACTTGCCATTGTCTGGGTTTCCACCATGATCAGCATCAGAGTAGGTGATGAAGGGCTCAGGCAAAGTGGAAGGCTGGTAGACAAGCTTGTGGTGCATTGTGCCTTTCAAGTAGCAAGGCACATGCTTGGCAGCTTGCCAGTGAGCTGGACCAGGGTTGGAGTTGAATCTGGCAAGAACTCCAGCTGCATAGGTGATGTCTGGCCTTGTGGTGATGGCCAGATACAAGAGAGAGCCAACAACAGAGATATAGGGGTATTGGCACATCTCAGAGGCTTCTGAATCGTTCTGAGGGCACATGGAGGTGGAAAGACGAGTTCCAGGATTAAGGGGAGTGGAGACAGACTTGGCATCGCTCAGACCATGCTCCTGGATGAGATTGGAGATGAACTGGCTCTGGGAGATGGAGAGGCAACGATTGGGACAATCCCTGTGGATTTCTATGCCCAGGAGCTGAGTGGTGGGTCCAAGATCTTGCATTTTGAGGTGCTGGGAGAGTTCTTGGATGACTGAGTCAATCTTGGCACCATCTTTGCAGGCAAGTGTGATATCATTGACAAACACAGGTATGAGAAGCCTCATATCATCCCTGAGGTAAATGTAGAGCCCATGGTCTGATTGGAGGTGATTAAAGCCCATGGAGGAGAGTGCAGAGTGAAGGGTCTTGTTCCAGACTCTGCCTGCTTGCTTCAAGCCATAGAGTGACTTTATGAGCTTGCAGACATGATCTGGACCTCCCACTTCAAATCCCTCTGGCTGCTTCATGTAGATCTCTTCCTCAAGAGTGCCATTGAGATAGGCATGGGATATGTCCACAGAGCGAAGCTCAAGCTTGGTCTTCCAGAGCAGTCAGAGCAAGAACAATGCGAATGGTGGAGTATCTGACAGTGGGAGCAAAGGTCTCCTTGAAATCAAAGCCTGGACGCTGAGAATAGCCCTTGGCAACCAGCCTAGCCTTGTAGCGGTCCAGGGAGCCATCTGCATTGTGCTTCACCTTCATGAATCATCTGCAGCCAATTGCACACTTCCCAGGGGGCAACTTCACAATCTCCCAAGTGCCATTGAGTCTGTGAACCTCCATCTCTTCTTCACAAGCCTTCTGCCATAACTCTGCATCAGAAGTCTCTGGGACTGGCCATATGATGTGGGCTCAGGTGCAAGGGCCACACCAGCTTGGATGAGGTCTAAGGGATCTTCAGAGTCGCTGGAATCATCATCTGAAGACTGCACTGCTGGTGTGGGCACCCTGGGCTGCCTGTATCATCACTCTGGGACAGCCCATTGCTCTGGCAGCCACTGATCTCTAGGACACCTGGAGTGCTGAGGGCAAGGTGGTGCAGGAGGAGCTGGTGCAGGGGCTGGTGAGGGAGAAGGGGCAGGAGGAAGAGAGTGATATGTGGAAGGAGGTGTTTGGGAATGAGTTGGAGTGCTTGGAGGCAACATGGGAAGGACAGGAGCAGCAGGAGGTACAGGAGGAACAGGAGGCAGATCAGAAGCAGTAGGGCCATCTCCCCCATGAACTAGCTTCTGTGGAGCTGATGGAGCGACCAGAACATCATCAAAGATGTCTGGAAGTGTGCAGGATGTCAGGGGTGTCTCAAGGAGTGTGTCAGGACGAGGGGGAGGGAGGTGGGGAACAGAGTGCCTCTGAGGCATGAAGTAGCGCTCATCAAAGTCAGCTCTCTCTGAAATGACCACCTTCTTGGTCACAGGATTGTAGAACTTCCAGCCCTTGTAGCCCTGAGGGCATCCAATGAAGACACACTTCTCCATGTGTGCTCCAAGGCTCCCAAGTGGTTGCTTGTCCCTCTGAATGAGCACATAAGCAGTACAGCCCCAGACTCGAAGCATGGAAAGATCTGGTTTGCTCCCATAGAAGGCTTCATGTGGAGTCATGTCAGGAAGTGCTGAGCTGAGTAGCCTGTTGCTGGTGTGAATAAAAGCAGCCAATGCCTCCCCCCAGAAGGCTGTAGGCATCCCAGACTCATAGAGCATTGAAACCACACCTTCCTCCATCGTCCTATTGCTCCTCTCTGCAACCCCATTCTGCGGAGGGCGATTCCTGACAGTGTGCTGCCTCTGGATGCCATGCTCAATGCAGAATGCCTCAAACTCCCCAGACATGTACTCCCCACCCTTATTATCCCTCAGAGTGCCCAGTTTCGATCCAGTGATGTTCTCAGCCCAAGCTTTGAACTGCTTGAATGCAGCAAAGGTCTCAGACTTTCGCTTCAGGAGGTAAACAGCCATGAAGCAAGAGAAGTCATCGATGAAAGTGACCCAGTAGCGATACCCTTGATGTGTGGGTACCTTCACAGGGCCATGGACATCACTGTGGACGAGTTGGAGCAGTTTTGAGGCTCTGGAGGTGGATGGTGGAAAGGGATCTGCATGCATCTTGCCAGCTTTGCAGGCTTCACATACTGGATCAGGGTCTGCTTGTGAATCAAGTCTAAAACCCATCACCAGGTTGCCTGAATGTAGCTTTCTGATGCCTGCCAAGTGGTGGTGGCAGAGGTGACGATGCCAGAGGTCCCAGTCCAAAGGGAGAGTGGTGGCCGATGAAAGGGAGGCGAATTCTTCCACAGGAATGGTGTCCCCAACCAGGAATGCAGCATTTGAGGCCCCAGTTTTCGCTTGGAAGGCTATTCTGTTGTCCCTGATGAAGTGCATGGTGTCTTGCTCAATACAGACAGTGAAATGGCGATGGAGAGTGAGGTATAGCACAGAGAATAGATTACTGCATAGAGCAGGGACATAAAGAACATTAGAGAACTCTAGAGGAGCCATTTCCTGCCCATTAACCACAGGATTGAAGCGAACCAACCCTGCCCCCTCAGAGTACACCACAGACCCGTCAGCCAGGCTTATTTGGACTCTATGTGGCTTCAGAGTTCGCATCCAGTGCCTATGGCAAGTTATATGAGCTGAGGCACCAGTGTCTGCATTCCAGGAGGTGTGAGAGTCAAGCTGGAATGAGGATGAAGAAAGGGTACTTGCTGAGGCAACTGAAGCAGACTGTGGGGTGTCTGAGGGTGTCTGAGACGATGTGGAGGCAGGGGAAGTTGTGGAAGATGAAGGGAAGTTGTGCTGGCAGATCAAGCGCTCCTTGAGGAAGCACTTAGCCTCAGTATGGCCAAGGCGAGAGCAGAAGTCGCATTTGGGGTGACCTGGAGCGTTGTTCTGGGAGTTAGAGGTGGATGGAGCGACAGGGGTGGACTGGGAGTTGTAGGGAGGCTTGGGGCGCGGTCTGGAGGGTGCTGATGAAGCAGCAAAGGCAGAAGAAGAGGTGCCAGAGAGGTTGGAGCAAGTCTGATCCATGTTTCTGAGTGATTGGATGACTGACTGCTTGTCAAACTTGTCCAGGACTGAAATAGTGCGAACTACATTGTCAAATGAGTGTGGGAGCGCCCTGATGATGGCCATAACAGCCAGCTCATCATACAGGTTGTCCATAGTGAAGGAAGTGGGGGAAAGCAACTTTATAGCCCTAATCTGCTCATCCACCTTGTTAATGAGTGAATCTAGGGACTCTGAGTCATCCTTCTGAGTGGAAAGGAGTGTGTGATAGGCATTGAAGCGAGGTGCAGTCCTCTGTTGAACAAAGGAGGCCTTGAGGGTGTCCCAGATCAAGAGAGGGTCGTCTTCACAGTCCCTAATGAGCACCCTGAGTTCATGGGTGATAGCAGTCTTGAGGGCTCCAGAAGCTCTCTCAGCTTTAACCTCCCACCTCTCCAGTTTGTCCTCATCTGGAGGCACAGCAGCAGTCAGGACGCTGACATGTCTCACGAAGTGGACATGTTGTAGGCAGTGGGTACGATGATGTGGTGAAGAATGGAGAGATTTGAGCAAGTGGATCAAGTGGAAATGAAGGAGAGTGTAAAAGGTGATGTAGAGGGGTTAAATGAGTGTGTGGAAGACTGAGATGGCGCAAGTTGAAGGATGCAGCCAGGAGCACTGTGCACAGCAGATATGAAGTTTAGGCACTAGGCAGGGCCCATAACCTGTCAAAATGCGACCTATAAGGGACCCTTGGAAGCAAGGGGACTGCAGAGGAGGATATAAGACTATATTGAGATAGAGACAATTTTACTACTCACCTGCAGAGGAGGATATAAGACTAAGGGTACTTTTTCCATCCTCTGCAGGATATTACAACCTGACTAAGCTACTACTAAGTAAGGAAACTCAATTTGGAGCATTGTACAGACACAAACAGACAAGAGAATGAAAGGCACAACAAATAACATCACACTGGAAAAGAGATCAACAGGTCATGATCACCACATGGTAAATAGTGTAAACAAGCATAGTGGGTAACTGGAATTGGTGCAACGGCATGCATTCATGGTTGTTGACTTTCAAAAGGGAGAAGCATGAGTCCTCAAATATCTTAATATATGCTCAGTGAAAATAAATCCCCACAAAGCCAGAAGAATATGGACTATTCAATATTCAAGGCCCTGGACTTGAACATGGAGGGAATAGAGACCACCCTCATCTCCTACAATGTCATGTGTCAATGGAGTGTCCATATGATGAGAAGGGTGAATGGCAGCAACTATCTCAAACTTCCCAGAAGCTCAGGCTGGCAATTGGTCTCTTCCATATTCATGGGCATCAAGACACCTGCTTGGCCAGGTATTTGCCCAGTTTCATCAAGGGTGGATGGCAAATTGATGGCAAGACTATCAAAACACTTTGGGTGCCACTTAACAAGATCACCAGAATCACAAGAGCAATGTCAATGTCACATTGTTGGGAGGTCATAGATGACCACATGAACAACTCCAATTGGAAAAAATTTGTCAACCTAGGTATGTCTCCTTGTATAGGATTAGTGGTGGATTGAAGATTCAGGAGACACAGTAGGACTTTCAGCAGCTTCCCTGATGAGACTTCTGATGATGACATAACCAAAGAAAACTCAAGTTATCACTTCAAACACTAGTGAGGAAGATTGGGTCCCATCCCACTCTAGATCAACAAAGGGAGATCATAGTGAGGCAGGCATGGCTCCAAGAATGAGTTGATGCATTTCAGAAGCAGTCAGCAAATATTCTCCAGGCTCACTCCAAAGGCAAGCTGACTCCTGGAACAACACTGTGGTAAGAGAAACCTATGTTGGTGCAGAATTTGATGAAGTCAGTGAAGAGGATGATGATGATTAGCATCCTTCATTTTCTGAAGACCACAATCAAATGTGCTTATCAGGAAATTCTGCTGCTGATGGCCAAGCAGATGCAGAGTATATTTCATTGCATCTTCCCTCACATTTCGGATGTGACTGGTGCAATCAAAATGCTGTTATTTGTTGTGCCTTTCATTCTCTTGTCTGTTTGTGTCTGTACAATGCTCCAAATCGAGTTTCCTTAATTAGTAGTAGCTTAGTCAGGTTGTAATATCCTGCAGAGGATGGAAAAAGTACCCTTAGTCTTATATCCTCCTCTGCAGGTGAGTAGTAAGTTGTCTCTATCTCAATATAGTCTTATATCCTCCTCTGCAGCCCCCTTGCTTCCAAGGGTCCCTTATAGGTCGCATTTTGACAAATGCTGCTGAAGACCTAGTGAAGGCAGAACTGCGCTTAAGGGAGGGCCAACTCAATGACTCTCTGCACCACATTTGAATAGGCCTGGGGTACAAATCTTACTTTGTTCAGACACAATATTCGTCCAGCACATACACAAAGGTTCAAAACACATACCTGGGTGGGAGTGCATGTTGTTGAATCAACAGTGCAGCATCACACTTGGGTGTACACTTGTGCTCAGCAGGCAATGGTAGACCTTTCAGCCAGTGACAATCTCCTTGAACAGTACAAGGTTTTAAAACACCAACACTTGTCTGTCAAGACCAGTGTAATTGCACCTGAAGTATGGGGACAATGGAACACCTCATTGCCTTGGTTCTGGACAATGGATGTTTGGTGGGACACTGATGTTGGGGAATGGATGGAAGATTGTATGTGCTTCTCATTTCATACTACTTAATAAATTCAATCTTTGATGTAGTCTTTCAAGTACATTGGCTTTGAGCCAAACCTCAAAAGATGTGATGGATTGAGGAACTTCAGTGTCTCCAAGTTGAGATGGAGTTGGCATTCAGGTACTTTAAACATCAAGAGTGAGCTTGGCTAGAAAAAAGGGAGGTCATAGATTCTCATTCACAGCCTGGGCATGCTGCATGGGCAGCAACACAAAGTGCAATGTGATGTTCAATGGCAGTGCAGGCAGAGTCCACATTTACCACTTTACTTGGTAGCAACCCACCTCCTGAATTTGCCAAGGTCTTACTGCCACAATTAAGTACTTAAAGCTAGATACCTGTACATAGTAAGTTCCACCAGCTATCAGTAACCAAACCAGACTTAGAGTCACAAGTCCTACTAAATGGTCCTGTTAAATGTGTTAAATGGCAAGTCATATAGTTTTCCTCAATCAGGTGCAATTCTATTTTGGCAGCTCTCTTTGTGAGCCCATTATTAATGTACATACACTCTCCCATAATGCCTGCATGATCATCACCAATCTTTGGTGTCCAACTTGTCAACTATGGAAATGGGCCTAGCCTATACATGTGTTTGGCAGTATTGCATTGCAATGATACTTGCTCCATACAGCTGTTTCAGTAGCTCAATTTGTGGGACCACACATTATATACACATACTCTCACTTCTTAAGCCTTCATACATAGGTTTCACTGGTATATTGGGTGTAACTTGTTGGTTATGGTAATGTGTTCATGCATGTGCTTTGGTAGCATGCTAAAAGTAATGACTATTTCAGCAGCTCTATGTATGGGCGCCCATTCATGATTATGTATTCTCTCACTTCTTGGGTCCACATGGGTCTCAATCATGTATTATTTATGGGAAAATTCATGTGCTTCAGCAGCATGGCATAGCAATGATGTTGATTTACTACAACTAGCTCTTGTGATGGGGCCCAAAGGGCCCCAATCTATGTCATTTATGCAAGTTGTGTTGTGTTTGGAAGATTTTAGAAGACTTGTAGAAAGGTTGTTGAAGTGTGAAGACTGGTAGTATGCAGCCCACAGAGAAGAGAAAGCAAGAGCAAGAAGAGAAAGCAAGGGCAAGAAGAGTAAGCAGCAAAGGAATGAGTGGCAGGCCATCTTGTCATCCTGCATAGTCATCTTATCAGCCAATTCTATGTAGTCATCTTATGTCTAGGCTTTTGCACACTGCTCCGCCTTGCACTGACATCAACACATCATGTTTTGCTCACCTGCATCTCTGTATACTGAGAATTATACCAACATTTCTCTTTCTCATACATATGTTGCATTGTCATCTCTGTTCATTCTCCCATCTAACTTACTCTCACTGTACCATTTTCTGCTTTGGCAACTGCAATGAAGAGCACCTGCCTGCTCCCCACCTTCCTGCACTGTCCACTACATCAACAAGTCATGTTCTGATCACTGACATTGCCCCCTGCTCTGTCCTGCACTGTCAGCTTCTCAAACAAGTCATGACTTGTCATAGTCACTGTCAGCACAGGACAGAGTGGGGTGTGCCATTACAGTTGCCAAAGCAGAAAACCATACAGCACAAGAAAGTTAGATGAGAATGAACAGAGAGGTCAATGTGAGCATACCCAGCATAAAAGATAGAGGGGGCTGCTACATTGCACATTGATGTAGCACTGCTTAAGAGGTGTAAACATTTGATGTAGTGGTTGCAATAAGATATGAAAGGGGGAAAAGGTACATTGTGAGTAAGTTTAGTGTTGCCACAGCTCAGCTCAAATTGGCTGAGCCAGCCAAGCCAAGCTGTTTTGAGTGGAGCCAAGCTTATCAATTGGCTCATGACTGAAACTGGCCTGGCTATGGCTCACAAGTTGGCTGAGCTGGGCTCAGCTGGCTGAGCCATTGCCCAATTCAGTCACAACCAATTGGGCAGGTGGCTGAGTCGGGGACTCAAAGGCTTGCTGGCCAGTGAACGCTGTTTGAATAAGTCAACCGAGCCAGGAACAAGCTGGCTCAGCCTCTGAGTCAAGGAGGCCACACTGGCCAGTCAATAGTTGAAGGAGCTGCCAGCAGCAGCAGCAGGGACAGGTGAATCCTCCTCCCTCATTTCCCTTCCCCCTTTGCCTCACCCATCACCCATTGCCTGCCACCTGTTGCCCCTGTGCCCCACCCCTGCTCATCACCTTTGGATGTTGCATTGCGTTGCACCACACAGGCAGACATTCCATCAGTACGCAGTCACCACACCATGTGCGCCACCTGCATATCGACAGTTCGTCATCTGCACACTGTCACCCTTCCCCTCTCTCCCCTCTCCCCCATTGCCCATTGCCCATTGCCCATTGCCCGCCACCCATCGTGCCTGCACCCCACCCCTGCTCATCACACCCAGACATTGCATCGCGCCATGCAGGCAGACATTCCATTGGCACACAGTCACCGCACCATGTGCACCACCTGCATATCGATGGTTTGTTGTCTGCACGCCATTGCCCTTCCCCTCTCCCCCCTCTCCCCCATTGCCTTGTCACCTGCACCTCCCCGTTGTACCCACACTGACAGCTCTTCTCTGCCCGAGTGATGTGGGAGAGGGGAAGGAAGGACCCTGCTCAGATCCTTCCTCTCCCTCTCCCTTGCCGCCTCACCACTTCCTCCCTCCCTCTCGCTCTGACCAGTCTCCCCCACAGATGCTTCCCTCCCTGAGTGGCATGGGAGAGGGGAAGGAAGGATCCCACTTGGATCCCTCCTCTCCCTCTCCCTCAATGCTCACCACTTCCTCCCCTGCACCCTCCCCCTTTCCCATCGCTGTGCCCTTTGTGTATAAGCATGCGAATACATGGCTTGTGGATGTGCATGTGCACACAGACCCACATGTCATGTGTGTACTTGTGGGCAATGAGAACGACCTCATGCAGGAATGATGGAGGTTTCCGAGGGAGGAGGATAATCAGTTTGTAAACATGTAATACCTAGATAGTTTAATAAAGTACTCTAAACCATGTATACAGAATATGAAATAAAGCATGGAATTGTGCTATTTGACACACATTGCCATCATTGAGTGAAGTGGCTGCATTCCCATGCTCTCGTCTCAGTTCCTTCAAGTCTCATCTTGCTGGATCTCTGTTGATCTCTGGTTAATCTGGGCTCATCCACTTGCTCTACTGCTCTAATTCTTTTTGTATCACACTCTACTCTATCTACCATGGCTGGATCTAGGAAGAGGGCTCCCTCTACCCCCAAACAGACTCCAGAAAGGCCAAGGACTGTGAAAAGTCAGGGTCAACGGTGTGACCTTCCTGGTGGGGCCCTGGAGATGTCTTTTCAGCTTGAAGGTAGGTCTTTGGTGAAATAATATGTATGGTACAGCTACAAGTAACTTGCGGTCCCACCTTCTCAGTAATCACTCTGCAGAGTGGGCTGGTGAGTGTAAAAGGCTGAATATTACACTGAGTGGCAAGGAAGGAGAAGAGGCCTTAGCACTTTACACAGGCCTTCCTCTCCAGCATCAAGCTAAGGCCCATGCCCCATTCTCTCAAGATGCCTTTCTTGATGGACTGGTTAAATTTATTGTTGCAACTAATCAGGTTTATTTTTATTTTTAAATCCACTCATTTACTAATTATTATTTTTAGCCTCTTAGGATTGTGGAGAGGGAGGAGTTTAGACAGCTCTGTCTCATGCTTTGCCCTGAGCTCAGAGATGTGGATATCCCTCATCAGACCACTATGCACAAGTGTATTTTCCAGACAAGTGAGGAGGCACTTGCTAATTTGTCTCAGGACATTATTGTAAGGCTTGACTAAATTTTTGTGTGGAAAAGCTAACTTTTTATTTAGAAAACCAGTGTTGGACAGGTCTCTTTTACCACAGATCTGTGGTCTGACCCTGATCTTCTTACATGGCTGTTACAGCCCATTGGCTACAGCTGGTTCAGCTGCAAGGTGGTCAGAAGAAAATAACCCTTAGAGCTGACCTTATTGGATTTGTCAATGTTCCTGAGAACCACACTGGACAGAAGTTAGCTGATATCTTCTATTTTATCATTGACAGAATGGATCTTGAAAGCAAGGTAATTTTTTCTTTAATTATTGAAATTTAGCTGACATGTTTCTTTTACAGATTGGTTGGGTGACAACAGATAATGCATCCAACAACTTCACTATGTTGCAAAGCCTAGAAGGTCTCATAAAGGAAGATGTCCCCAACACTGAGTTTTCTGCAAATTTCTGTCACATTAGGTGAGTAACTGATGAATAAAATATACTTTCTAACTCTTTTAAGGTGCTTTGCTCATATTGTAAACCTCACTTGCAAAGCCATGATTGAAAAATCAATGGAGAGGGGTGATGGGTATGATCCAGTTTCTTAAGAGGCTTAGAGAGGCAATTGCTCATGTGAGTCTACTTTTATTTTTTTTGATTCATAAGCTTATTTTTTTTAAAATTTGCTCCTCATCACTAAGGCACAACCTCTTTTCCAGAATCTTGGTGGACCAGAAGAAGAAACCCTTGCAATTGATTTGCAATGTAGAGACGAGACTGATGATTACTAGAGCCATTGTGTTGAGATCAGTATGTTTAAAATCCAATTCAATAATTTAAAGGTTAATTCTTGAGTCAGGGGATTGATGCATTTTTTGGGGAGTCTGACATGCATGGATTGACTCATGAGGATTGGAGAGAGATTGAGATGATGGGGAGAGTTCTTGAGGAATGTGTATATTGTCTGCTTCTAATTTTGTATTGATTTCTCTATCAGCTCCCTCACCTGTTTCAACAAGCACTGTCTTATGAGAAGATGCCAACTGTCACAAACCTATACCTCGGCCTGTGACAAACTCATGAACCTCAAGTGTGTGCAAGGGAATGCACACACAAAACTTGGGAGACAGAGTATTGGTCTAGTAGAACTAGCCAAAATGATGTGCCTGAAAGGATTGGGTAATCCTTACCTTCCTATTCAAGAAAGGTCTGGTCCAGAACTGGGACTTACCAAGTGAAAGATGACCTAACTAGTCATCTGATGAGCAGAGCTTATCAGAGACTTGCTATTGGAGGATATATTTGGAACCCTTCTGGCATGTTCCACTACCCACCTGATAAGCAGAGCTTAACAGGGATTAATGCCATTGGATGGTATACTAAGACCCTTTCTAGCACATTCCATGCCCCCACCTGTGGATTGGAGTTGGGCCTCCCCTAAAGTACGCACAGACCATGTATTTGGGTATATAAGCTAGTGCAATACAACGGACAGTCCCTCAGACTGTCCACTTGTAACATCCCCACTTGTACCACTCTTGTTTACTGAGCAGCTTCCCACCATTGGGTTGTTCCTCATCCTTGTCCTGCTACTTGTGGTTCATTGTTCCCTGTCCTTGTTTTACTCCCTTGTTGGTTCGACATCAGCCCATCTGCTCCTTGTGATCCTTGGTCTTGCTGTTGTGTATAAACAGTAAGACACTCATCACACCAATTCTCTGCTACACAGTTCCTGCATTTGAGGGCTTCCTGTCTTCTCTGAGACAGTTGAAGACAGATGAGTATAGAGCTGAGTTCATTATTGATGCAGGAATTGAGAAGTTGGAGGAATACTATCAACATACTTTGGACAACCCAACATACTCACTTGCAGTTGGTGAGTAATCTTCTTATAAAGCTGAATAGTTGCTTATGTAAATGAGAGCAGTTTTCAAGGCGTGAATGGTTCAATGAGAACCATTCAGCACACTTTGCAGCTCATGTCAAATCTCAGCTTCTTCAGGCAGTAAGCACTCTTAATTTTTAAGACCACTTCTCAACTAAAGCCCTGAGCAGCTTAGACCTTTGTATGCATCTCCAGAACCATCTGGTCAAGCCTTCACTCCCCCAGTTAGAGACTCTTCAGTTGCCCCTGCATCTGATATGAGGTCTACCTTGTCATGCCTTGGTCTGGGCAAGAAGCATGCTGTGACACAGGCCATTTCATTGGAGGCTCAAGTTGAGAACTACCTAGCTGCCCCAGTTGCATTCCATGAAGATATCATTCAGTTTTGGCAGGTATGTGGCAGTGTCTTATGAGTTGGGCATTAACAACAACTTAATGCTAGGAGCACAAGCAGCAGTGGCCAACACTGTACAAGCTAGCCATGGACTTGATACCAGCTCAAGGGACCTCAGTCCCATGTGAGCGTGTTTTCTTTGCCAGCAAGGAGACAACCACTGCTAGGGGGAACCGCCTCAAGCCAAAGATTGTGGAGGCAACACAGATACTTAAGTTCCAGGCAAAGTATAAGAGGGGCATGAACTTTACTGAAGGGATTTCCATAGATGAAGAGTTAAATGGCCTGGAAGAAAGGGAGGATGTCAGAGGTATTGATGATATAAGGGGTATTCTCAATAGCATGTGTGAAGAAGCTGAGTAGATGGAAATTGTTTTTGTTTGAAGTATATGTACAATGCCAGTGTTGCTATGACTTAACTCACATCTTTTGCTACCTTGAAGAGTGAAATAGTGAAAGCTCTCACCTCCACCCTGCCATGCTCACCACCACCCTGTAATGCTCACCTCCACTCTGCCACTCTCACCGCCACTCTCCCACCCTCACCGCACCCTCCCGCCCTCACCGCCACCCTCCCGCCCTCACCGCCACCCTCCCACCCTCACCGCCACCCTCCCACCCTCACCGCCACCCTCCCACCCTCACCGCCACCCTCCCACCCTCACCGCCACCCTCCCACCCTCACCGCCACCCTCCCACCCTCACCGCCACCCTCCCACCCTCACCGCCACCCTCCCACCCTCACCACCACCCTCCCACCCTCACCACCACCCTCCCACCCTCACCACCACCCTCCCACCCTCACCACCACCCTCCACCCTCACCACCACCCTCCCACCCTCACCCTCCATCACACCCTCCCCCCTCCCCCTCACCCCCCTTACCCCCTCCCCCTCACCCCCTCACCCCTCCCCCTCACCCCCCTCACCCCCTCCCCCTCACCCCACTTACCCCCTCCCCCTCACCCCCTTACCCCCTCCCCCTCACCCCCCTTACCCCCTCCCCCTCACCCCCCCTTACCCCCTCCCCCTCACCCCCCTTACCCCCTCCCCCTCCCCCTCTTCACTCCTTCCCCCCTCACCCTCACCCCTCACACACCATTTCCTATTCCCCCTCCCCCTCACACACCATCTCCCCCTCATGCTCCATCTCCCCCTCACCCCCCTCACCTCCTCCCCCCTCACCAGGTCACCCTCACCCCCTGTCACCCCTCACCCCCTGTCACCCCCTCACCCCCTGTCACCCCCTCACCCCCTGTCACCCCCTCACCCCCTGTCACCCCCTCACCCCCTGTCACCCCCTCCCCCCTCACCCTCACACACCATCTCCCCCTTCACCCTCACACACTGTCACCCCCTCCCTCCTCACCCTCACACACTGTCTCTGTGAAGGCATGGATCAGAGGATAGATCGGAGAATCAGATCGGTATGAGGAGATGAAATACATATGATATTGATAAGAGATATAAGTACATGCAGACATGTAATACGGTTCCCCAGTTGTTTGTATCCTCTGACTGAGAACCAGATCTTAAAAGGTTATGGGCACTGTGGTTGTCTAATCTAGTCACCACTTTCTGGATTCCCTTCATCGACTCAATGAACTTGTTGTCTCTTCTCTGGTCACTATGTCTGACCCCACTGCTTCTGCTACCCCTACTGCTGCTTCCGCTGGTGCCTCTGGGACTTCAGGGACTACTCCTACTATGTCTACCACAACTCCCAACACTGGCAGGACAGTACTGCCTGTGCTACCACCTCCTAGTATTGTCATTCACCCACTCATGTTTGGCTCAGATTCTGGTTGGCCTGCAGATCTTGTCTTGAACAGCAATAAAGGGAACTGGCTTGAATGGGACAAGTGTCTTAGAGCTATTGCCAATATCCGTGGTTTCTGCCGCTACTTGAATGGCACTATTCCTCGACCTGTATACCCTGAAGCTGCTGATGCCTGGGACACTTGTGACATTGCCCTCCATGGATTTATCCTCTTACACATCTCTGACCACGACTACAAACTTGCCGACAAGCAACCCAACACATACAGTGCATACAATACATTACACAAGAAACATACTCAGCAAGGCCCATTCACCAAAATCAGAACAATTAAAGAAATCTTGGATACCCTGGCACTACCTAACGTTCTGCTCTGCCGGACCTTCAACCAAATCACAAAACTTCATTTGAAGTACATCAAAATGGGAATGCTTACTGAGGATCAGCTCCTCTGCATCTTTGTCCTTGTTTCAATGTGGATCCACCACCTGAGGATAGCGACATCTATCAACAACATGTTGCAGAATCCTCTCACCACCTCAGCTGATATTAGAAGTCGCCTCCAGCAGGAGGACCAAACAATTGGTGCTACTGAAGCTTCCACTGACACAGCTCTTGCTGCTACCTCGTCCAAGCCCCCACGTCCTCCCTGTGCTAACTGTAAGAACCCTGAACACCACGCCGAGTTCTGCATCAAGGAGGGTGGCAGAATGGCTGGCAAAACCATTCCAGAAGCATGTGCCACACAAGCTGCTCAATGCACAGCGAACAGACCATGCACAGGAGGCAATGTCACTAACACATTCTGTAACAATCCCTCAGACAGACTTGAGTACCATGAATAATATGGCTCAAGCGATAACAATAAACAGCATCAATTACATTCAGGCAGCTGACAACACCAATGCCAGTGTGCACATCGCCGTGGAGCCCTATGACGAGCTGGAATACATGGCCGTCCTTGCCATCACTGATGGCCTGACGACATCCCTGGATTGGAATTCCCATACTAGGTCTAAGTCTGACTCTGGGGGCTTTGCACTCTCCGCTGATGCTCGCACACCCATCCAAGCACCTTTCATATTTGACACTGGTGTGACATGCCACATCTCCCCCAAAGCTTCTGATTTCAAGTCTCTGAAATTGATGCCCCTGTGTCCTGTAAAAGGGCTCTGCAGCTCTGCTATACACACTGTCAGAATGGGTGATATAGAGATTTGTGTAGCACCCAGACATGTGCTTAAGCTCACTGATGTCCTTTACATCCCAGACTCCAAAGTCCGTCTCATCTCAGTCATTAAATTCAACAGAGGCAGCAAGTACACCACTCACTTCAACTCAAACATATGCTGTGTTATCAACTCTTCCAACACTGTTATTGTCCATGGTGAGCTGTTGCACTCTAAGAACCTCTACACCCTCACCACCAGTCTACCTTCATCCCCTAAGCCTACAACCAACACTGCCCTCTTCGTGTGCATGCCAGATATCAAAACCCGGCACCATCGCCTGGGACATTGCAACTCCCATGCCATCATGGAAATGGCCAAAAATGAGGTTTCTGAAGGTATGCTGATTGACCTGTCCTTCCTCCCTGCCAAATGTCACCATTGTGCTATCAGGAAGCAGACAAAATTGCTGGTACCGAAAATATGAGAGAGGGTTAAGGCAATGACGTGATTAGAGAGAATTTATGCAGACCTGTGTGGTCCAATGGCTGTCATGTCTCACGCTGGGCAGGTGTATGGTTTGAACATAATCAATGATTTCTCAGGTTACTGTTGGTCCATCCCTCTTCGTGCTAAGAGCAACACCTGTCAAGCCTTCCAAAATTGGCATAAGGCCATCTCTGTTCAGACAGGGGACACGCTCTGGGTCCTTGTCACTGACAATGGTGAACTTGTATCCAATCAGATGTTGCAATGGTGCCAGTCTCTCAGCATCAACCATCAGACGACTGCCCCCTATATGTCCTCTCAGAATGGAAGAGTTGAATGCCTCCACAGGATGCTCCAAGGGAAGGCTCGTGCCATGCACCTCTCATGTGACACCCCTGACTTGCTCTGGGATGAATTCTTCCTTACAGTGGCATACCTCACCAACCTGACAGCTTCCACAGCCAATAAAGGCTGCACCCCTTTTGAACTGTGGTTTGGCCATACCCCCTCTCTGTCCCAGCTGCATGAAATCAGCTGCTGCACTTTCTCACTTCAGACTCCCCTCCCTTCTAAGATCTATGCTTGTTCCAACCCCTGTGTCCTTATTGGCTATGCTCCCCATTCCAAAGCTTACCACCTCTGGGACCCTCTTTCCTCTCGTATATTTAACTCATTTCACTTCACGTTTACAGAACATCTTGATTCCTTACCTTCTCCATATCAGCCTGGTACTACACTCGGATCGTCACATTCTTCTTTGCCACCCTCTTGGGATGTGTGCAGGCCCCCACCTGTCGAAAAAGCCCCTGTGACCCCTGCCCCTCACACACATGATTCATCTTCTACCTTATCTTCTGTCAAAACTAATCAGCCCTCTTTTATGATACCCCTTTCCAGTACGATACCAAATGCACAATTGAATAACAACACAACTCAATCAGATAACCTAACAATGCAATCAAACAACAATAACATAGATAACATAGCAACACAATCAAACAACAATAACATAACAATGCAATCAAATAACATCACAATGCAATCAAATAACATCACAATGCAATCAAATAACATCACAATGCAATCAAATAACATATCCACAAGTAATGCTGACAATACCTCAAACACCATTCCTACCAATCCCAACCATCCTGCAGACAATAATGACAACTCATCAAACATTGCTCCCCCATGACCCCTTACGATTAGAATACCTCCTTGCCCCATGCCACCCCCCCACGCTGCTCCGCTAGATTACAGGGCCTACAGCCTGACGAAACAGTCACAGCTTTCAATTCTGAATACACTTCTGTACAAGACACCCACGACCTCTACCCTGCTGATATATTACCTTCCGATCACACATTTTCCATTGACAAGTTTACTTCTGCACTTAGTGACAGCTCTGTTGCACATACGCCCATGGAAAACGATGACAAACCATCATGGTCACAAGCCATGGCATCTACTGAAAAAGAATGCTGGATAGCCAGCAGTCAAGACAAACTTCAAAGCCTTGCCAACCTCAAAGTTTTTGTACTAGTCCCCCAGTCTGACATACCTCGCAGCCAATGCCCACTCAAGGGTAAACTTGTCTGCAAACACAAACACGATGACCCAGGAAAAGTTGTTTGTTACAAAGTCTGTTACATGGCAAAGGGGTTTGCACAACGATATGGGATTGACTATGACAGGATAATGTCTCCTACAGTGTGCCTAAAATCCTTTTGTACCATCTTACACCTTGCAGCTACAATGAACTGGGACCTATGACAATTCAATATCAAAACCACCTTCTTGCATGGCATTCTACCTGAAGACAAAACAATGTACATGGAGCAACCTCCTGGCTTTGCAGCTCCAGGTAAGGAGGAGTGGGTGATGCATTTGATGAAAAGCATCTATGGTATGAACAAGCGGGTCACATCTGGAATCAAACATTCCACAATGCCATGACAGAATGGGGCTTTGAACAGCTTGATTGTGAATGGCGCATCTACTGGCAATGCTCACCCACAGGAACAACTATCTTTGCCCTACATGTGGATGACATCATCACCACTGGATCCAGCCCAGAAGAAATCAATCAATTATGCAACCTCAAATCCAAGTGGGAAATCACCAAACTTGGCGAACCCAAGCACATCATCGGTATTCCAATCTCATGCAACCATGAAGAAAGAACAATATCTCTATCCCAAACAGCAAAAATCGACAAACTAGTAGAAGAATACAGCCAATGGGATGCATGATCAGTCGATACCCCAATGGTTGCGGGTTTGCAATTATGAAGGCCAGACAAGTCTGTGCCCACACTGTAATGTGCAAGTGGCATGTGAGCCTGACTTAGGCAATGTAGGGTGAACGCGGTGACTTAGCAAGTTCTGGACTCAAGTGTGAAGGCTGAGTGACGTCTCAACACACAAAGGTGGAGTCTCATGATCCCATATGGATCTTATCTTCAATGCATGAAGGCAGAGTTCGAATGATTCAGGTATGAAGGCTGAAGTGTTGTGTTGAAGTGGTTTAGATGAGGGCTGAATGCCCAACTTGTGGAACAGAAGAAGAGTCTTGGATACAAGGAAGCTGAGAGAGTAACAAGAAGTCCAAGCTGCAGAATACAAACCATTCTGCAGCTCTTTAAGTACCAAACTACTACACAACCGCTTTTGCTTACATAACCATACATACTGACACATCCTGACTAAAACCTACTACAGTCATCCTAGGAACTTGTAAGTGATGACTCATGATTGTGAATCGATGAGTCATAGGACTGATGAGCAACTCGTCATCATCAGCCATCCATGGTAATCATACATTAGTAACACTCCATGACAAGTCCACAACCAAATCATAACACACACCGGTAGATATATTGGAATGGGTCAAGAAGACTCTGTACAGGTCACTTGTTGGCTTGCTGATGTATTTGGCTGTAGCTACCTGGCCAGACATTTCATACACTGTTGGCCATCTTGCCTCCTTCATGGACTGTTACAGGCCTGAGCACTGGGAGGCCGCTGTCTGTGTCCTACAATACCTCAAAAGCACAAGAACTTACTCTCTAACACTGGGAGGACAAAGCGCCATGTCACTAACCAGTTACACAGACTCTGACTACGCCATTTGTATCAATACAAGCCATTCAATTGGGGGTACTGTTTTACACTTGGGTCCAGTATGCTATCTTGGAGCTCAAAGAAGCAGCTGACTGCTGCCGACACGTCATGCTATGCTGAATACATTGCATTACATGGCACTGCTCATGAAGCAGTCTTCCTCAGGCAACTCTTGGAAGGTCTGAAGGTCCTACCAGCCGGTGCCACAAGATTATTCTCTGAAAATGACACCATGTCATGTCTAGCTGAAGACCATGTGTGGCACTTGCACACCAAGCATATCCGGGTCAAGTTCCACTACACACATGAGCTAGTCCACACTGGTGATATATTGGTGCTCCGGGTTGACTTGAAAGACAATGTTGCTGACATACTGACAAAGCCCCTGGCTCGAATGGAGTTCCAACACCTATGACACTACCTGGGTTTATGCCCATCAACTGATTACAATCCAAGGTAAGGAGGAGTGCAGAGACCTATCCACAACCACTGGATGACTGCAGGCTTCACATTGAGGTCGAGGAGGAGTGTGAAGGCATGGATTGGAGGATAGATTGGAGAATCAGATTGGGATGAGGAGATGAAATAAATGTGATATTGATAAGAGATATAAGTACACACAGACATGTAATACAGTTCCCCAGTCATTTGTATCCTCTGACTGGGAACCAGATCTTAAAAGTCTCCCCCTCCCCCCTCCCCCCTTCCCCTCACCCCCCTCACCCCCTCCCCCTCCATCATCCCCTCTTTATGCACACACACACATATTTATTGATTAGTCATGACTACAATGTTCATTATTTCTTCCCTGCCCTGCCCCACACCACTGCACCCTGCCTGCCCCACCCAGCCTCACCCCATCCCACTCTGAGTCATCTGATAATCGGCTCTAGCTGGCTAAGCTGAGCTCAAGCCACTTTATTTGGGAGTGGCTCAGCTTGGCTCGTCCTGTTTTGGTTGAGCCATGCTTAGCCCAGCCAAGCCGAGTCTAGCCAAGCTGTGGCAACACTAACTGTAAGTTAGAGATACACACATGAACAGAGAGGACAACACAGCAATACAGTGTAATGTAGCAGGTTCATCTATTATTGTATAAATGTTATAAATGTGATATCCTTGGTGCCATTGGGGTGGACTGGTCTGGACTGTTCTTGGTCTTCCATACTTAGCTATCAGCAACTGCTGATGGTGTATATCTCAGGAATCACATTACAGGAAGTAATCAGCAGCTTTCACAGGAACCTCCTATAACCTTCCTCCCATTGACCATCCCATTGACCTGTCCAAATATAATGCCATCTGAAACAAGAGCCTCAATATTAGATGCTGTGCTCACCTGCCTGGGCAAGAAAATTTCCACTATTCAGTCTATTCTGCACCAGCCTGGCGATAAAGACAAAAATTATATCCCTAGCCTACACAATGAAGTTGTAAGTATTACTCAGTGCCCATTTATGTCTTTAAGTATAAAAACTTGCACTTAGCTCACTGCTGTGTGGATTGTTGGCCTTCTGCCATCTGACAGCAGCTCTCCAGTGCCAGAGTCTGTTCAGGATGCTTTCCACAGCTTTTCAGACATTAGGAACCCAGGCAGCTATACCGTAACCAATGGAAGACAGCTGCTGAAAGGTGACATTCACAAATCAGATGCTCCCCACTTCAATTTCACAGAGTGGTGAAAGATCAGTGCAGGGGACACAAATGCGATGACATTGTGGAATATTGGCAAGCATTTGTCAGTTCAAGGTCTATGAACATTGATATCTCACCTGGGTCAATGCTAGGAACAAGCTCCCTCAGTCCTCAGACTTCCTTGTGCCCAGGGTAGAGGACTGTGTCCCTCTCATTCTTGTCACTCATGACAAGTTCACTTTCTACCAAAACAACCAATGCCAAGTCTATTGGGGCTTTCCAGGTGGTGGGGCTCCAAAACCAAAGGGAGAGGGTGTCTCTCTGATGGTTTCAGACTTTTTGACTGCTGAGTGGGGCCATTTGTGCCACAGGGACAGGTGCATGGTCGCTGGCTGTTTTCCTCTCAATTGTGCACAGGGATGGGTGGTTTACAGCAGACCACCTGCTCAACCAAGTGGATAAGGCAATCAACATTTTTCAGGGGTTCATAAATGGACACATGCAAGCCCTTTTCCTCTTCAACAATGCTCCCAGCCATCAGAAGTGTGCAGATGACACAATCTCAGCTCAATGGATGGTCAAAGGTGTGTTGTTACTTTTTCTCATCGTTTCTGCACTCAATGCCTCCAGCACCCAAGAAAGGCTGGAGTCATCACAACAGTGACCCATGCATGCACTGTGGTGTGTTACCCACCAATCAACCCCATACCTTTTACTTTCCAGATGACCACCCCTCCATACCTGGCTGGTTCAAGGGCATGGAGCAAATCCTCTGTGAATGCATGCTGTGGCCAACAAATGGGCTTCCTGCACAGTGCTCTGATTTCAATTGCACCCCCAGCCACACAGATTGCTGCTGCCAGCATGTCCTCTATTTTCAACTGGACTTGGCAGGCCAATGCTTGCAGCTTGAGGAGCTATTTGAGTCACATGGCCACTTGTGCAATATCTATCCCAAGTACCACAACAAGTTCAACTTCATTGAGCAGTACTGGGGTGCAGCCAAGGCCCAATATTGCGCAGCCCCCAAGTGAAGACAGTTCAAGAAATGAAGGAAACTGTCAAGAAGAGCCTTGACAGTGTACTCATTTCTAAAATTCAATGGCCTGCTCTTTCTTTCTTTTTGTTTTTGTTTCATAGCTCACTCCAGCCTTACATTCACATTTGCAAATTGAGCAGTGCATTTTGTCGCCGCTTACAGGGGAGGTCTGTCAGGTGCACCAGCCACATGGGTGAATAAGTATTACCATGGGCATTGAATGTTACCACCCAAATGTATTCTTGAGGCCAAGGATGCCATCAATGTTTAGAGACACAATTGTAGATAACTTAGTACATGACAACTTCATGATCATGTGCAATTGCAACAGGGGTGGAGATATCCATAGGGTGCTTGATGACTTGAGGTATCTTCAAGGCTTCAGGATCAACATAATTCTATTGCTTGGAGCACAAATTTGTGCTGAGCTATGCTGAGGGCTGAAGGAGGCAAATCACCATTTACATGTGCTCAATCCCTCTCCTGTGTCCGCTTTTGTAAGCCTTATGTAATAACAAACCCTAGGGTTTATTGCTTACAAAGGGGGTGTGAGTTCCTAGTAACTGCTACCTTACTAAGTTGATCTACTGTAAAATTTCTTCCCCATCCTGCCCCACACCACTCTGCCCCACCCCACCCAGCCTCACCCAGCCCAGCCCAGCCTACCCTGCTCTGAGTCACCTGATACTCAGCTCTAGCCAGCTCATTTGGGAGTGGCTCAGCTTGGCTCATCCCATTTTGGTTGAGCCATGCTTAGCCAAGCCAAGCCAAGCCAAGCCAAGCCAAGCCAAGCCAAGCCATGGCAATCCTACCAAAGTATCATTGTGAGCTTAATTTTATTAAACAACATTGGGGAGCAGCAAAGTTTCAATATCACATGGCACCCAGAGCATGTGATTTCACCTTACCTCCGGAGACTTGTGACTGAGTCTGTGTGACAGTCGAGAAAAGGTGAGATCTCTGAGTCAATTTCTCCTCAACTGTACTGTTTAAATACATTTCAAGTACTACTGCTTTACTTATAGGATGACATGGCCCACTTATGTGTCATTCTCTTCATATAATACCTTTCATCTTGAACATATCTTGGAAGACCATACTTGTAGCTTGTAGTGACAATAGTTGAGACATCAGAGTCACAACATGATGTGTTTATCATAACACCATATCAGGTTCACAACAAGCAAGCACCCTCAAAGGAATGGAAGAAAGTGTTAAGGGTTGCCTTGATAGCATCCTTGTGCTACAGATTTGGTGGTGAGTTTTTGTATTCCCTGTTATGCTGCAACTAAACATTATCTCCAGATTTGCAAACAGATCAGCGTGTTTCATTGCTGCTTATGGAGAAGGCTTATTTATTGGGTGCACAGGCAGCCTGGGCAAACAAAAAATATCACAGCCATCACACATTATGTAATGCGCAGACTATGCGTGTTGCTTGACTTGGGCACAGGGACATGATGGCTAAGCTGCCGAGTTAATAAGAGCTGCCAAGGAAAGCTGCTGAGAAAAGCTGCTGAGAATAGCTGCCAAGATCGGCTGCTGAGACAGCTGCTGAGGTTTTGCTGCTGAGTATAGACAGCTGCCAATGTAGCTGCCGACTTTCCTAATTGAGCTGCCGAGGCTTATGTAAGTCGAGGGATGTGTTTGGCTGAAGTAAGCACAGGTGACTGATAGCTGCCGATGCTGCCGATGCTGATGTAAGCGCAGTCTCTGAAGACACTCAAAGGTGCTTCCCTAAGATGCGGTAGGAGGAAGTGCTCAGATGGAGACACTCCTTAGTGGTTGGGAATGGAAGAGATAAGAAGCTGCTTAGATTCCAGAGGCAAGACACAAGTTCTACAAGAACGTCAAGCTGCCAAATACATCATTCGGCAGCAAGCTTAGAACAGTACCTAGACGCGCGCCTTCATCAGCGATCGTGCCACTACTACTAACCATCAGTAATCGTACAGTAAACAAGTAAACATCAGTCATCATATCGTAGCACCTCAGTAAGCCATAGAAGATTGTTAGTAAGATTCACGAGTGACTTGTCATCATGCTTACTCTTCCTCGCGCCTGCCGAATCGTAACACATTACCCCCAAAATGGATTCTCACAGCTAGAAATTCAACAGATTTGTAGAAACAAATATCATAATCTAATCTCAAACCAAACCCTATGGTTTGCAAACCCCAGACTAAAGTAACCCTAGCAATCCATCAATATCTGGCAAAAACACATGATCTAACCCTAGGGTTTGAGGTTTACATAAGGGGTGTCAGTTCCTGATGGCAGCTACCTTATGCATAGATGCAAGCAATGGAGGATCCATTCTTGCAGAGCAGAGTCCAGTGTGTAGTGCTCAACTTCTTTCTTCCATCACCCTCCTCCATTGCCTAACTCTCAAAACACAGGCTCCCACATTGGCTACATCTGCCTCATCTTTTTAGACTCCCTTGTGCCCCACAAATCCAGTTGAGCAATGCACAGCTTTGCAAAGCCCCACAAGAGTGCAGACTAGACATCTCATGTGTAGCCATCATCATGGCAGAGCACATCAAGAAGGACTAGTAACTACAGGTCCAATTTTTAGTTACATTGTATAGACAGTACTAAACTTATTGAAGTTCAGTTTGGTAGTAATGTACATCAAAACCTGTTGCTACCCATTCATGGGTACAGGTTCTAAATGGGTTGAGAAAACCCAACCTGTACCCACAAACTGCTGACCCCTACCCATTACCCATACAGGTTGAGCAAACCCAGGACAAACACTACTGTTCACTGTGCAGCTTCCCAAAATTGAGTTGTTCCACAGCCTTGTCTTGCTACTTGTGGTCCATTGTTCTCTCCTCACCTTTTACTCCCTTGTTGGTTCAACATCAGCCACCCTTGTGACCCTAGGACTCACTTCTGCATTCAAGAAGTGAGTCACTCATTTTGCAGCTGGGCAAGCCACCTTAAGCTGATTTATTAAATAAATTTGCTGAAGATATTTAGGTGGATAGAATAACATAAGGCCTAATGGCTCCTCAGCCAGCTCTAAGCAATTTGAGCAGCTGTTCCTAAGTTATTTGCTTGGCTGACAAAACCTAGTAGGAACTGTGGACATGTGTCTTGTCTATGATGGCACCAGTGGGGATGGCCTTCATGGCTATAGTGATTCCAGCTTGGGAGACCAGGTTGATGACAGACACTCCACCTCTGGTTATGCTTTGTGATTGCAGATGGTGCTATAAGCTGGTCTTCACAAAAGCAAAAGACTGTCACCCAAAACACCACTGAGGCTGAATACATGGCCATGACCAATGTGGCTAACCAAGCTGCATGGTATCAGAGCTTCCTTGGAACAATAGACTCAGAAAACAATGTGGGTCAAAAACAAAGGAATGTATAAGAACAATAAACCAAGACATACTTCCTGGCGGATCACCTTACTTACTATCATAGCAAGGTACACATATCCATTCATTGTGTGCACATGCAGAATGAGAGGGACTATGCTTATATAGCAATACATAGTTTTGAGCATTCCACCCTGCCTGAATGATAGCTATGTATACATCTCATTGCATTGTTCAGATATGTTAATGTAACCAGCAATAAATTTGGGTAGTCTGACTTCCTTGCAATGATAGTGGTGTATGGATCTTAATATGTCCAAAGACATACAATTCTATAGTTGCCAGGATAGAACAGTACACATCCTCAATCCATTGCCAACTAATCAATACTCTAGAGAACATTGGTGGAAAAGGCAGGCCACCTGACATTTGTATGTGACTTGTAAATGATTGTATCAAAGTAAAGGCATTATGCTGAGTGCTTGGAATTATAAGCAGCCCATCTGACATGGAACCAAGACTGGTTATATTGAGGACATATATAAGGCATGACATGATGAATGAGATATGATGGACATGCAATGGTATGAGATGTAAGTCATATGAGATAGAATATGAATTGATGGCTATGCACAGAGATCAATGCATAGCTGGGATATGGATATGTGCAATGAACTATGCTAATGTACCAAGGCAAACTGTAGGGTGGTCTGACCTGCCTGCTATGTTAGGTATGCATACATCTCAATGCATCACCCAGATATGCAGATCTGAGATGGACTATGCTAATGTGCCAAGGCATGCTGTTGGGTGGCCTGATCTGCTTTCTATAATAACTATGAATGCATCTGAAAAGATTTCTTAGACATAAAGAATGATAGAATATGGTTATGTAGCAAGATATGGTTTTGCATGGACTGCACTTCTTGCTAACATAGCTATGTATACATCTTACTCCATTGATCTGATGTACATATGTGCGAAACATATGGTAGGGTGGTCCACCCCACCACTTATCATGGGATTGTATATATCACAATCCATTGCACAGATATAGGAAATGAGATGGAGCACAAAGACATGGTTTCAAGTGGTCTGCCCTTCTTGTAATGATAGGTATGTAAGATCTCAATCCATTGCACACATGTATAAAATGAGAGGGAACATAGATTTGAGTGGTCTGGCATCATGACAATGAGGGCTATGAATACATCTCTATCCATTGCCTGGACATGGGAAATGAGACAGTATGCTTATGTACTAATCCATTGTTTTAACTGGTCTGCCTGCCTTGCAATGATAGCTATGTATAGATTTTAATCCATTGCACAGATACACCAAATGAGATGGAACATGGAATTGAGTGGTCCACCCTCATTACAATGGGGACTATGAATACATCCCTATTCATTGCCTGGACATGGAAAATGCTTATGTGCCAAGCCATTGTTTTGACTGGTCTGCCATCCTTGCAATGATAACTATGTATGGATCTCAATCCATTGCACAGATGTACACATTGAGATAGAGTGTGATCATGTACCAAGACATGGATTTGAGTGGACCACCCTCAATGGAATGAGATCTATGAATACATCTCAATGAATTACCCAGACTTGTAATATGCTTATTTACTGACACATTGTCTCAAGTGAACTGCTCTCCTTTCAATGATAGCTATGAATGCATCTCAATCCATTGTAGCCTGATATTGCATCAACTACATTTAATGGCACTTCCTGACATGAGTGATCAATGCTACAAGGTATCAGACGACGTGAATTCAAATTACTAAGATACACAATAGGGACATGTAAATCAGTTAGGACAATAGGATGGATTGCACATTGTAGTGCTTTAATGGAGAGTTGGTAATAGGAGAAAGAGCATGGATGGAGCTTTGAGAAAGCTTCTCCCAAGAATGCATCTGATATGATGCATATGCTTCATGCCCTTTAAGTGATCTCTGTGCAGCAGTGAGCATAAGATTCCTCCATATCTCTGCCTTAGTATGAAGGTAGGCAAAAATCCAATGAGCTTCATTATGTATACTGTCATGCTTGTCATGCTCTTCCAACCATCTTTCAAATTGTGCTTTAGCATGCAGCCAGTGCACCCTGTCAAATGTGTGATATGTTGTGTGAGCAGATGAATATAAGAGAATGTCAGAATGCAACCTATAAGGGACCCTTGGGAGCAAGGGGACTGCAGAGGAGGATATAAGACTAAGGGTACATTTTCTGTCCTCTGCAGGATATACCAACCTGACTAAGCTACTACTAATTAAGGAAACTTGACTTGGAGCATTGTACAGACACAAACAGACAAGAGAATGAAAGGCACAACAAATAACACACCCCCATGAATGTGCAAGGCTGGATCCAAACTACTGACTGAACAAACTAAGCATTTCTGCACACTTCTGTATCTTGTGTCGATCCAGAGCCTTTGTGAAGATGTCAGCAGCCATCTCTTGTGTTGTCACAAAAGTGGGAGCAATCAGGCCATCCTGAACACCATCCCTAAGCCAAAATAAACAAAGTGCAAGGTGCTTCATCTTGCTGTGGTGCTCTGGAATCTTGCTCACTGCAATGGCGGACTGATTGTCCATTCTGAGCACTGATGGGCCAGAGATGTCATAGCCAAGCTCCCCCATGAATTGGCACATCCAGAGGATCTCCTTCCCTGCCTCAACAGCTGAAATGTGTTCTGCTTCAGTTGTGGACAAGGCAACCAATGGCTGCAACTTGGAACTCCATGAGACCACTCCAGAACCAATCTTGACCACATAGCCACCAGGGGACTTGCCATTGTCTGGGATTCCACCATGGTCATCATCAGAGTAGGTGATGAAGGGCTCAGGCAAAGTGGAAGGCTGGTAGACAAGCTTGTGGTGCATTGTGCCTTTCAAGTAGCAAGGCACATGCTTGGCAGCTTGCCAGTGAGCTGGACCAGGGTTGGAGTTGAATCTGGCAAGAACTCCAGCTGCATAGGTGATGTCTGGCCTTGTGGTGATGGCCAGATACATGAGAGAGCCAACAACAGAGATGTAGGGGTACTGGCACATCTCAGAAGCTTCTGAATTGTTCTGAGGGCACATGGAGGTGGAAAGGCAAGCTCCAGGATTAAGAGGAGTGGAGACAGACTTGGCATTGCTCAGACCATGCTCCTGGATGAGATTGGAGATGAACTGGCTCTGGGAGATGGAGAGGCAACGATTGGGACAATCCCTGTGGATTTCTATGCCCAGGAGCTGAGTGGTAGGTCCAAGATCTTGCAGTTTGAAGTGCTGGGAGAGTTCTTGGATGACTGAGTCAATCTTGGCACCATCTTTGCAGGCAAGTGTGATATCATTGACAAACACAGGCATGAGAAGCCTCATATCATCCCTGAGGTAAATGTAGAGCCCATGGTCTGATTGGACACAATTGAAGCCCTTGGAGATGAGTGCAGAGTGAAGGGTTTTGTTCCAGACCCTGCCTGCTTGCTTTACAGCTCTTCTCATATATATGCAGAAACCTAATTTTTTCATGTCTAACACATGTGACTGTCTGCAGGTTTGATTTGCGCTGTAGGATCTTGTAGATATGCATAACGATGCCTCCACATAATGTTTCTGCTGACTTGAAAGCTTGGATCCCAGGACTGTTCTTTGAGCAAGACTTCTCTGTGGGCCAGATCTGTGTCTTTCTGGGTGTCAAGAAGTCCCTCATGTACAAGACACTACACTATTTCTGGGCATATGGCACTGCATATAATCCCCACACTCACAAGACTGGCTGCAATCATACTCTTTCTAGCTTAGATCTCAAATTCATAGCTGTGCTCCTGGATGAGATTTGTCTGGCACTTGCAGAGCACTGTGGCTGCAATGTTTCAAATTCCACCATTTCTCGCACACTCCAGTGCCTCAATTTTAGCCAGAAGAGTGTCTCCAGAAAAGCTCTCAAACATAACAAAATCATCTGAGCTGCATACATGAATCATATTGCAGACATTATCACCAACCCAGACATGCTCATGTTTGTTGATGAGGCTGCTTGCAATTGCCACACATCTGGAAGAATCAAAGGCTGGGCACTCACAGGAAGGCACTGTACTCAGCGTAGGTACTTTGTCCAGGGGCAGCATTTTTCAATCCTCCCTGTCCTCACCATTGACAGCATTATCACTCATGACATCATCCCTGGCTCGGTCATCACTGATCGTTTCATTCAATTTCTTCAAGAGCTTGTCATTCTGCTTACTAAACCCTACCCTGGCCCTCAAAGTGTGCTCATCCTTGATAACTGCAATATCCACCATTCCAAGAAGATCCATGCCTTGGTTGAAGACGAGGCCATGTGCAAATTGATCTTCCTACCCCCTAATTCCCCAGACCTCAATCCAATAGAGCAAGCATTCTTCTCAATCAAGTCTCACCTTTGTTGACACTGGGATGACTTTTCCCTGTCCATCATCAATGCTGCTTGTCACCAAATCACTCCTGACATGGCTTGGAGCTTGATCTGGTCATCTGGGTATGTCATTTAACGTATGTATGTCTCTCCATGGCTCACTTGGTTGTAATATTTGTGCTAATCATGCTAGTGTTGGCACTGTCATTTCCTGCTATCCCCTGTCTCAGCCATGCACTTCCATTGTGTCATTCCCCTTCATCATACATGCATACACTCAGCATGCTAGGGTTCTGTGCTTCAACAACTGCATGCAGATGTTGTCACATTCACAACATCAGTGATACTCATGCTATTCCAGAGACTCAGACTTCTGAGATACTGTTCTGATTCCCCCCTTTTCCTTACACTGTGTATTTCATACCTCATGTCTGCTGTGCATTTCTTTCATTCAGTGGTAGGTACAAACTCGGATGTATGACAACAGCAGTGTACTCAATGGGCAAAATATCATGATGAAAAACTCAGTATTCTTCAAGTACAGGGACCTTGTTTGATGGAAGGGGACATACATACTCAACTCCTTGGAATAAATCCACCACGTGTAGTCCACCTCTCCCCAGCTACCTGACCTAACTACAGGCCCATACACCATATTACCACCCCCATCGTTGAAGTGCTTTTTGAAGTGCAGCCACTTGCTTGGCAGTGTTGAGTCGGCAGGTGGTGGAGGGGCCTGAGACAATGCACTGGCATCACGGGGACGCTTTGCAACACATTGGTGTTTGTCAGTTCACCACTTCAAAGCATACTCCTTCAACCAGATAGCATCCCCAGGCAGCATGCCAATGTCTACAAGGTCAGTGATGCCAACAAGGTGCATGATATCTGGACCATATCCCTTCTCCAAGAGCATGGGATGGAACAACACCACCCTGGGGATACCACTCCTCTCTGCAGCCTGAAGAAATCAGTCCAGCTTTGATGGGGTGTTGAAGATGGCAGGAGAGGTATTGACTGAGGGACTGGACAGCTTGTTGCAGAAGTTTGACCCAGGAGTGAATGGCCTTGGCATGGTGTGATCCAGATGCATGAAGGATGCAAATGAGGTGAATAGAGAAGATACAGCAGACAGGGTTGAGAGCTCTGTGTACGGTTTTGGGTGCCAAGCGATGACTTGCAATTTGCAGGGTCAAATGAGACTGTATGTGGCAGGTTGTTCACTGTGGCAATGCTGTTGTACTGGTAGGTCAAGTCATTATATGCGTGGAAAATTTGCAAGAACAACATACCATTGCCCAAGCCCACTCCTTCATCATGAAGGGAGTCAACGGGATTGTAGTGGCTGTTGTGGGGTTGATGTATGAGTAGGTGCCATCATGGTCTGTAGTGTACTTCTTCTTGAGCATCTGGCAGAAGTGTGCTAGCTCATAGTCAATCCTGGTGAGGCCCAGAGAGTTCTAAGATATGGATCAGCACTGTTGCGTCCTAGGGGGAAGTACAGTCAGGACTCACCTTGTCTGCATCACTGTCCTCATCCTGCTCCCCAATGCCATCACCCTCCTCACCATCAGAAGGCAAGAAGAGACCATTTCTGGTCCTCTTCTGCCGAATAAAAAGTTAGAAACTATAGCACGCACATAGAGTAGCAATACTCACCTTAGAAAACACCCTCTCAATGTCAGGCATTTCTATGAAGACTGTGAGGGGCCCAGAGGGGCTCTTCTTGAGGATCTTGTTGGCCAAGCCTTTGTACTCATTGAAATTGATGACATATGTCGCATTGGATTTACTAGGATAGCATATAATCAGCATAACATGCAGAGTGGCCAAATGACATGACATACCTTGCTGGAGGAACCTGCATGTTACATGGGAATACCACCTGGTCCTATACCTTGTATTTGGTGAGATGAGGCTTCTCCAGGATTTCTTGGAGAAACACAATGTAGTTCGTCTTGGTGGGAGCAAAAACAAAAGTGAAGTCCTTTGCCCTTGTTTCCTTGGTGGTCACTGTCTTCACTTTCTTCCCTTTGGATGAGCTTTGGGATTTGGTGTAGAAAGTCACACATGCAATGACATCAAGTTGGATTGGGTCGTCAAAATGAGCTGAATTCGTCGGAGAGTCAGGTGGTGCGTCAGAGGCCATGATTATCGCTGACAAGATGCATACACACAGGGATCACAATGTGCAAGAACTGTTAGGCCATGCAATAAAGCAAACATGACCAAACAATTTTTTTGGTGTGTTTCCACATACATATGAGAAGCACTGTAAGTCACAGAGCAACTTTATGAGCTTGCAGACATGATCAGGACCTCCCACTTCAAATCCCTCTGGCTGCTTCATGTAGATCTCTTCCTCAAGAGTGCCATTGAGATAGGCATGAGATATGTCCACAGAGTAAAGCTCAAGGTCTTCCAGAGCAGTCAGAGCAAGGACAATGTGAATGGTGGAGTATCTGACAGTGGGGGCAAAGGTCTCCTTGAAATCAAAGCCTGGACACTGAGAATAGCCCTTGGCAACCAGCCTGGCCTTGTAGCAGTCCAGGGAGCAATCTGCATTGTGCTTCACCTTCATGAACCATCTGGAGCCAATTGCACACTTCCCAGGGGGCAGCTTCACAATCTACCAAGTGCCATTGAGTCTGTGAGCCTCCATCTCTTCCTCACAAGCCTTCTGCCATAACTCTGCATCAGAGCATCTCTGGGACTAGCTATATGATGTGGGCTCAGGTGCAGATGCTACACCAGCTTGGATGAGGTCTAAGGGATTATCAGAATTTCTGAAGTCATCATCTGAAGAATGCACTACTGGTGTGGGCACCCTGGGATGCCTGTAGTGCTCTGGAACGGCCCATTGCTCTGGCAGCCACTGATCATGTTCAATACAGAATGCCTCAAACTCCCCAGACATGTACTCTCCACCCTTGTCATCCCTGAGAGTGCCCAGTTTCACTGCAGTGATGTTCTCAGCCCAAGCTTTGAACTGCTTGAGTGCAGCAAAGGTCTCACATTTTCACTTCAGGCGGTAAACTGCCTTGAAGTGAGAGAAGTCATCAATGAAAGTGACCAAGTAGCGATACAGTTGATGTGTGGGTACCTTCACAGGGCCATGGACATTGCTGTGGACGAGTTGGAGTGGTTTTGAGGCTCTGGAGCTGGATGGTGGAAAGGGATCTGCATGCATTTTTCCAGCTTTGCAGGCTTCACATACTGGATCAGGGTCTGCTTGTGAATCAAGCCTAAAACCCATCACCAGATTGCCTGAATGGAGATTTCTGATACCTGCCAAGTGGTTGTGGCAGAGGCAACAATGCCAGAGGTCCCAGTCTAGTGGGAGAGTGGTGGCAGATGAAAGGGAGGCAAATTCCTCCACAGGAATGGTGTCCCCAACCAGGAATGCAGCATTTGAGGCCCCAGTTTTTGCTTGGAAAGCAATCCTGTTGTCCCTGATGAAGTGAATGATGTCTTGCTCAATACAGACAGTGAAATGGTGATGGAGAGTGAGGTATAGCACAGAGAATATAAACTGCATAGAGCAGGGACATAAAGAACATTAGAGAACTCTAGGGGAGCCATTTCCTGCCCATTAATGATGGGATGGAAGTGAACTGACCCTGCCCCCTCAGAGTACACCACAGACCTGTCAGCCAGGCTTATTTGGACTCTATGTGGCTTCAGAGTTCGCATCCAGTGCCTATGGCAAGTCATATGAGCTGAGGCACCAGTGTCTGCATTCCAGGAGGTGTGAGAGTCAAGCTGGAATGAGGATGAAGAAAGGGTACTTGCTGAGGCAACTGAAGTGGACTTTGGGGTGTCTGAGGGTGTCTGAGATGATGTGGAGGCAGGGGAAGCTGTGGAAGATGAAGGGAGGATGTGCTGGCAGATCAAGTGCCCCTTGAAGAAGCACCTAGCCTCAGTATGGCCAAGGCAACAGCAGAAGTCGCATTTGGGGTGACCTGGAGCATTGTTCTGGGAGTTAGAGGGAGGTGGAGCGACAGGGGTGGACTGGGAGTTGTAGGGAGGCTTGGGGCGCAATCTGGAGGGTGCTGATGAAGCAGCAAAGGCAGAAGATGTGCCAGAGAGGTTGGAGCAAGTCTGATCCATGTTTCTGAGTGATTGGATGACTGACTGCTTGTCAAACTTGTCCAGGACTGAAATAGTGCGAACTACGTTGTCAAATGAGTGTGGGAGCGCCCTGATGATGGCCATAACAGCCAGCTCATCATACAGGTTGTCCAGAGTGAAGGAAGTGGGGGAAAGCAACTTTATAACCCTAATCTGCTCATCCACCTTGTTAATGAGTGATTCTAGGGACTCTGAGTTGTCCTTCTGAGTGGAAAGGAGTGTGTGGTAGGCATTGAAGTGAGGGGCAGTCCTCTGGTGCACAAAGGAGGCCATGAGGGTGTCCCAGATCAAGAGAGGGTCGTCTTCACAGTCCCTAATGAGCACCCTGAGTTCATGGGTGATAGCAGTCTTGAGGGCTCCAGAAGCTCTCTCAGCTTTAACCTCCCACCTCTCCAGTTTGTCCTTGTCTGGAGGCACAGCAGCAGTCAAGATGTTGCCCTTAGCATCCAGGACTTTGGGTTTGCCAGTAGGCTTCTTCTCTGAGCCAGAAACCAGCCTCCAAAGGCCATTGAGCTGAAACCAAGCCTTCATGTCATCAGCCCAAAGTCGATAGTTTTCACTGGTAAGAGCTGGAATAGAGGAGGCTGATGCATCTCACGAAGTGGACATGTTGTAGACAGTGGGTATGATGATGTGGCCAACAATGGAGCAAGTGGATCAAGTGGAAATGAAGAAGAGTGTAAAAGATGATGTAGAGGGGTTGAATGAGTGTGTGAAGAGCTGAGACGGTGCAAGGTGAAGGATGCAGCCAGGAGCACTGTGCACAGCAGATATGAAGGTTAGGCACTAGGCAGGGCCCATAACCTTTCAAAATGCAACCTATAAGGGACCCTTGAAAGCAAGGGGGCTGCAGAGGAGGATATAAGACTATATTAAGATAGACACAACTTTACTACTCACCTGCAGAGGAGGATATAAGACCAAGGGTACTTTTTCTGTCTTCTGCAGGCTATACCTACCTGACTAAGCTACTACTAATTAAGGAAACTCAACTTGGAGCTTTGTGCAGACACAAACAGATAAAAGGATGAGTAACACAACAAATAACAGCAGCAGAGAGCTTGCCAACCCCCTGCTGACCTGGTGCACTGGCCTGTGTTACGATGCCTGGGCTGCCCTGCTCCATATGGGTATTTCACACATTAGTACATATTCACAAATGATATATACATAAGGATATGTACCTCTGGTGGTGTGACAACAGGGCACAGCAGAAAATCAAGGAATGCATACGTGGACTGACCCCCAGCACTTGCAGTAGAGGCTGGCAGTCCAGACAAAGTGGCCGGTGCAGAAATGGAACATGGAAGTCCCCATTGACTGTCTCTATCACATCATTGTCCATAAGATACACTTCATACACTGTAAGATCAAGTCACAACACACCTGAGAAGGGCCAAGAACAGACAATGGGATGTGATCTAGGAAGTCTAACATTGCTGTGTCCCCAGTTGATTGAGGAACATGAGGTGGGTCAGGTGCCTGGGGCAATCTGGTATCATGTTCCTATTACATATGGATCTCAAAGTTAGCCCATGAAGACATGAACAATGAACAGATCACACACTGTGGTGGTGCATTGGCACCTCCCTGACATGACTGAGCTCTGGTAAGCTTAGATGGTTGGGCCATAAGTTTGAGAGATCAATCAAAGTACTGTGCACTTTATTGCAATAAGGATCAGGTGAAATAGTGGATCACACACCAGAATGGGCAACCAATCACTGGGCTGCATTCCCTTATCACCTGGCCTATCAATTCCTGGGAGCTTCTGTAAGACTCTTTGCTGCAGCCAGAACATTCTTGCCTCACCCCTGCCTCAGGCACAGGAGGCATAGCTCATGAATAAGGTCAAGGAAGAAATTGTATGTATATACTACTACATATGTACATATGCAACTCAAATCATATTACATCTAGGTGTCTGTTGGCAACAATTTCAAAGCATTCATGGCAGAGCTGATGAAGAACTTGAAGAAGCCTCATGTCCACACCCAATCATTCAGGTAATGAGTATGGAATGGAAGAAGGCTGAGGTAGAGAGGTGAACATCTAATTGGAGCCTCTTACTATTGACTATATTTCCAGCTTTTGTGAGACCCAGAAGGCCAGTGAGCCCAACTGGCACCCAGACTTGTCCTCACTGGATCTGAGTTGTTATCTGGAGGGTCTGCAAGACCACAGGAGATGGTGGGAGACTGGCCTCCCAGCCCCCCAGGATGATGAGGACAGTGTCTCCTTCGTATGCATAGATATCTGATTCATTGTAAACATTTACCAAGTACATATGGACCCACCAACCTCCCTTGCCCCATGTGGCTGGCTGCAGCCCCACTTCAGATGACATCACCATTCATGGTTTTCTCCTAGAAAGCCTGAAATGGCCAAATCCGAATGTCTCCCTGTCATTAAGATTATTGTCCATGTTTAGGGTGTACTACACACATTCAAAACATACACCACATTGCCCAATCACACCACCATGTCTGCTGTTGTAAATGTAGAAAAAAGGTGTTACCTCTTAAAACCTGTTGCAAAATCTGCAGGCACTCCAGCAACTGGTGCCATGAAACACAAAGGTAAAATGCACAAAAAGTATGCACAAAAGCTGAAACCAATTGTGACCCTGAGATGGCTTTGTCACACTTGACCTTGCAACACATACTTGGAAAACATAAAGTGCATTCCCCTGAAGACAAGTAGATGAACATGTTTGAATTGTCTTTCTTGCATTGTAAATTTATTATAGCCCTACACATACCAACACAGTAGTTGAACAAACTTCATATAAATTGACATTGCATTATATTATCTGTCCCCCATAGGGCCCCTTGGGCCCTATTGCAATCCCTAGCTAGAGTAGTGAAGGTTAATGTGCTATGTAAAGGTTCTGTACCCAAGGCACTTGAAAATTTATCATCAAAAAAAGAACACAATCAGTTAGTGATGTCAGATACAGCACAATGAAACACCCACAGAGGATATTAAGCTACCTTCTGCACCTCCATTCAACAAAAGATGTCACACATTCACTTTCTGAGACCTAATAGAGTTTCTTCAGAGGACAAACAAAAAGCTGTAGACAAGTGCATCCAACAACATCTCATTGATCATGCTGCTTGTAATACTATAATGCAGGCCACAAAAATAGTGCTTCAATTTGTCTGTCATGACTACTGCCAATTACCATTTGACAAGCTGAATACAACAAAGAATGACTTGTATGCTGCAGCACTTAAGTGGGTGTATGTGAAATGTGCTGTATCAAATCACTTTGTCTCATATCCATCCAGCTAGGTAGAGGTGAATGTCCATGTAGAAGAGAATCCTAGTTAGCAAACAACCTGGCCTAGCAATGGTGCATTACTTGGCAAGGACATCATGGAGGCTACTTGGGCAGACATGGCCCTCACTGAACTTCCATCTTGGGTCTCAAATGCTCCTTTGAATTGGGGCACTGCAACTTGCACTCCATCTTCAGAGATTGAGCAATATGAATGCTATATATTCCACTACCTGATATCATTCAAGTCGTTGTATAAGCTTGTGAAGGTGAAATCTATCTATCCATCACACCACCTTGCATTATGGTAATATTCTCTGGGTTTTGGGCCTGCACACACACATAGCACCACATACTGTGAGCAGCACATACACTCTATTCAGAGCAAGAGCCACAACATGAAGCTGGCCTTGTCAATTCCAGATCTAACAAGGCCCTAGGGCCACCAAATTTACACCTCTGGGCTTGCTTATTCATTACATAACTGTAACATTCTTTCCAAGTACATATTCCTGTTTGAACTTGATTAATGGATGAGAACTCTGCCTGCAGCCCACTAAAGGCTTGCAAAAGGGTTTACCATGCATGATCAATTTATCATGATGAAGAGACGTGCTGACTCCGATCCTCTACTTATTCCCAAATCAAAATATGCAAGCCAAGAAATGTAGCCTCTTATAAATATCTGTCTGCACAAGGTTTTGCATATAGTTTAAGACCTTCAATACAAGTTGAACCCTGCCATGACTGATGAAGACCTCAAGAAATGGCTTAGAGTGATTCATAATGCTGTTTATGGATGTGTGGTAGTCACCATGGAGGTGTGTGAAAGTGATAAGCTTGGCCTACAGTCTGTCAATTTGGATCAGTTTACAACAAATGTAAAAACACAACATTTACATTTCTATTCATTGGCGAGAGCTGTGGTGATGGAAGAAGCAATGGGTGATGACATGCTCACTTTCATTGATGATAATATGTGCCCTTTTACCCATAGCCTCAATCATGGATATTCTGCAGGTGTATTTTGGACTGTTCCACCACATGTACACCAGTAAGGTTATCAGTAATGTTATGCAGTTATACTTAAGCCTGTGGTACTGGATGCTTCTTTGAAGTTACACATTAAGGGTAAGTCCCAGCCATTCAAAATTAGCACCTCACCTCATTGTCATTAGTGTGATGAATGACTCACTAAAACTCAGTGGTGAGTCCTAAGATCACAAGTAACAGGTTAGCTGATGTCAAACCAAAAAGGGAGTAAAAGGTGAGGAGGGAACAATGGACCACAAGTAGCAAGAGAAGGATGTGGAACAACCCAATGTTGGGAAGCTGCACAGTGAACAAGGATGGTACAAGTGGGGATGTCACAAGTGGACAGTCTGAGGGACAGTCTATTGTATTGCACTAGCTTATATACCCAAATACATGGTCTGTGTGTACTTTAGGGGAGGCTCAACTCTGATCCACATGGGGTCAATGGAATGTGCTAGAACCAATGGTATTAATCCATAAGAGCCTGTCTAGCACATGGTTCATCAAAAATAATTACTGCATACAATCTCCATTGTGCAACCTGCAGATTTTTGTCAACCCAGAATTAAAAAAAATACTAGTGGGTTCCTGAACATCATAATTAGTTGTGTTAGATAGTAAATTGATTTTTTAATCCTGTGACTGACTAAGTGTGACCACAATTCAATGTGATTTGCTATGACACTCATTACTAGTAGGGCTGCAGACAATGAACAGAGAAAAAATGAACAAGCTGTATTGTGGACTCTTAGGGCATTGCACACCAGATGCCTGCTCTGCTCACACATTGTGTGCTCAAGCACTGCTCCCTTTCATCAAAACTACTCTTCTTGCTTGACTACAATGTACATCCTAGTCCCTTACACTTTCAACATCTACTGACAATGAGCACCACACTACTGGGCACCCTGGCACCCATTGTACACCATTTATGGTGGTCCCAACAGAGAACAACACCCTTACAGCACTCACAGCACTCACTGCAGACTCACAGAATCTTGTATACAGCACCTCAGGCCATGATGGTGCATTTCTCAAGCAACACTTGGGACATATCAGTGAACTTGGCATGTCTGCTGAACATGGTGGGTTTATCCATGCACTGGGTTCCATGAATTAGACCAACTTCACCAAGAGCCTGGATATGAGCTAGCATCTTTGTGTGGGTGATGACAAGGTTTGTTTCTCATACTCCAGTTCTCCTGCTAGTTTGGCTGACGTTCTCCAAGTCTGTGCCACACATTAGACTGACAAAGACATGTTCCACACATTGCAGTTCATGGAGGTACCTCTGCCATACACCATGGATGCACCACTATTGGTCTTGCATCCACATGTTGAGCTTCAGGTTAAGCCTGAGTCCATCTTCATGACTGCCATTGAACACCTGTTGAAGTGCACACTTGCCAAGTGGTGCATGATGACCCTGCAAGAAGTCATCACTGAGCTACTGAAGCTCAGTGGTGTGCACATGGAATTGGAGTGTGACCCAAGGTTGTAAAGAGCTTACTGGTACAGCAAACATCCTACTGATCCTTTCCCCCTTCTCTTCATTTTTCCTCCATCATATTACTATTTACTGCTATGGTACAAAGGGACAGAAGCAGCAGGAAAAAAAATGGAGACACATTATGTATGTATTTGTTTATAGCACACAATACAGAGGTAGATAAAACAACTTGAGTGTAGTATCTAGAAGCTCAACACATTGATTTATTATATCCTTCCTCATTCTAGCTCTACAGAGTTGGACAATCAAACTCAACAAATTTTGTCGACTTTTTTCTGTGACTTTGAAAATGCCTGGAATTGATGCTAAAGTGGTCAGAGACAATGTAGTTAGTACCCTGAGTGATGTCGTGCAATGGTTCTCTCAAAAAACTCAAGTTACTAAATTATACCCTTAAAAGTTGGCCACTCCCAAAATATAGCGCCTGGCACTCGAAATTAGGCTCATTCGATTTGTTTCATTTATCTAATTGCAATAGACACACTCTAGTGGTACCAAATGTATCCTGAAAAATGATATTGCTGTGTGAAAATCCTGTTTTGAGTTGGCACATGACTAGAGCATCCTAACAAAGTATGCAAAATACAGAACTTTCTGCTGTTTGGGACTGGAAATCTATATTATTGGAGTGTTAGGGTGCACTGCGGTAAATGTGCCTACTTTTAAAGGTCACAACTGTACTGTAGGAATGTAGGAAGAGCACATGTTGACATGTGAAATACCTTGAGGTACAACACATTGGAATCGGTTTTGCAAGCCTCTGCACGGCATGAAATCTTGTAGAGTTGTGAATTATGTCAAGCTATGCGTTTATATAAAATTACTAAGGCCGCTTGCAGATGCAGCATGTTGTGTAATGTGTAATCTGGTCTGCTCTGGCTAGGTGTTGATAAGTAGTGCAGGGGAGTGTGCACGCTTTCGCACAGCGTAACATTTGGCATAGCTGTTCGCCTCTGATATTAGTGAGTATCTTGACAGCCGCTAAGGGTGCGCACAACTGCAGAAGGCTGGAAGACATGGGGAATGGGCTTCACTGAGCTATACTGAGACATGAAGCCAGGGAATTAATATCTATTGTCAAAGCATGTAATATAACATATATGGGGAAATAGGAATGATTAGATCTGGGATGCTATAGCTTGAGTGGGGAGGATGGGAGGAAATGTGGTAGCGCATGAGTGCACCTTCAGAGAGCCAGAGCCCAAATCTGGGGTTAGGTGCTGGTTTTTTTGGGTCAAAAAAGTTGGCCACTCTAAAAAAGTCGTGGGAAAAACCCCAAAATGCATTTTTGAACATATTTTGCTATTCTGAACACAGTGGCAGGGTTAAATTTTTACAAAAACCAGTGTGGGAGCCAGTACCAAATTTGTCGAGTTTGAATGTCCGTCACTGTATATCTTGCAAGCACTTGGTTGTACAGTTATGTAGGAACAGGTCTCCAAGCTTAATTTATTTGCCTGTGGTGTGTTACGACTTGCATACTACACACAACTTCAGACAGCTAATAGAAACCAATCAATTTGATCATGTTATTGCCCTTATAAATGAGGGTCAGAGTCATGCATGAGCAACAAAATTGATAGTGACAACAAATAAAAACAAGTCTAGAGTCATTTTTATTTTGGCTGGGTGATCTGATGTGATAATATTGCAAAATATTGTGATAAAGTTTACTGGATGGTTAAATTGCTGGGCTCAGAAAATAAAAAATAATTCAAATATTTTGAGTGAGACCATGTCCAGCAAACTGTGCACTGGACAGGCTCTAATAAGCTCTGCATGATTGATCAACAATCTTCATTTACTGATCAACAGACTTTGCTTACCAATCAATAATATTTGTTGATTGATCAAGAAACAAGTCATGTGAGGTTGTCTGACCTTTTGCTTGATAAGTCCTGGTTCTGAACCAGACCTTTCTTGAACAGGAAGGTGAGGATTACTCAATCCTTTCACATGTGTCATCTTGGCTAGTTCCACTAGGCCAATACTCTGTATCCCTGGACTCGTGTGCACATTTCTCTCCACACTCTTGAGTTTCATGGATATGCCATGGACTGAGGTATAGGTTTGTGACAATTAGCTGTTGAAGATCTTGGATGGCAGACTATGTTGGCCTGTGTCTGCTGAAAGACTTACAAGAACACCTCATTCAACAGCTCAAATTGGGGATGTCTCCAGAAAAGCAAACACAAATGTATGGGCACTACTGTTCCATCGTTCAGTCATCTGGGATAGAAAATTCATGCCTACTAGACAAGTTCTTAAAGAATTTTTTAAAATCCCCATTAACCTGTGTGGTCCAATGGATTGAGGTGTCCCATCACCGTTAGCTTCATGGCCCACCAAAGCTGCCTCATAGGCTATTCCCCCACCATCTACAAAGTTTGTAACTTTCTCATAGGGAAAGTTAAAAAATCTCAGATTTATTGGCCATATCCCTCATATCACTTTCTTCTCACATCATTGGAGAATGCTGCAAAGGTCATTACAAACATAGGTTCCACCAAATTGGAACAGATACAAAATTTCTGGTTCTTTATGTCCAAGGATTAATCAATGGGCTCTACCAGGAAGAGCAGGAATAAGTTTTATGATGTAATTCTTTGGGCTTAACAGGTACACCTCAGATTGTTTCATCAATGTCATATCTTTGAACCAATTGGTTTTGAAGCAGACAGATGGTTTAAGTGGTGTGCCTGTTGACTCTGATGATTTATTGGAAGCTCTCAACAATCTTAAAAGGTGCTCAATTCTGGCAATTTGAATTCAACTAATCACCATATTGCCACCACCAAGGATTGTCAGGGACATGACAATTAACATGTTGATGTCTCCATCATGTTCGATGAAGCACACATGCCAGCAGATTCCTTCAATCTCAAACCCCAATCTCAATCTGTTGTGCTTCAGTGCAAACCCAGATAGCTTCATCAGAGCTGCTCTTTTCATTCATTTTTTCCACCATCAGAAATATCATGCAATTTGGTCAGCCATGTGGTCAAGAAGCTTCCAATCATCTCAATGTCAGTTGACTCATGACACCCAGCCTTTATAATTATCTCAGATTCAACCAGCTCATGCAAAGTCAGAAGGATCTAGTTCTATGGACAATTCTTGATTGCATTACCTCCCTGGAGTGGATTGCACACATGGAAAGGCTACTGTGAGTTACCTCTTGTGTTTCTGGTGGTTCTCCATATTTTCTAGATAAGGTACAAGTTATAATCATGATGATGAAGAAATTTGTCAATACTTACTTAACTTTGCCATTCAGAACCTACTGTGTGGGCAACTAGATTGACCCCTCTCAGATGTGCAAATGTACACTGTGTTGTTGCAGCAGTTAGTTAGCACTTGATATCAACACTCTGCAATATCTCTTTAACTCAGGAAGCCCCCTCAATGCCGTGCAACCATGCATGTCTGTATAGTGATTGGAGATGGAATTGAATCCTTGTGTGGCATTGCACCATCTGAGCCCATCCTGTCAGAGGCAGCATCTCACATTATGTTATTCAACCAATTCAGCTTGAATTGTGCCCTGTCATTGATTCTGACTAGCAGTTTCCTGGCCCAGCTTGGCCTGAAAGCCAGTCAAATGGCCTGGCTGATGGGGGCTCTGGCCTTGAAAAATGAACACCAAGGCCACTTATAATGGCCTCCAAGAGCTGGCTACTATACAGTTCATTGCCACCCATCCATACACTACTACCCCACATTTCCTCAGTATCCTCTTATGGAGTCTGGCAATACTAGTGTGCCTTTGGCTAATTGCCCCACCTCTGTTCTCAATGCGGCTAACATCCACTTAAGTAATGGCCTCAATTGTCATGAGAGCACCATTTCATTTTCATTTTCTTGTCATGTGACTACCATGCCTATCATTGCGCTCCTTACTTATGACTCATCTTTCTTACCTTACTATAGATTTAGATGATGTGGCATTTGGCCACATGACTCATTACAATACATGACTCATTTCTTCTGATGCTGCACATCACCTTGGTTACTGCTACTTATTGTTCTGCATGACTCCATTCTATTGTGCTGACTGTCATACCCTAGGCCTTGCTGTGCATTGTGACCTATTGTACTAGTGATGTTCTTTGTTCTTGTGACACTCATTGTTCCTGTTACTCTATTGTTCTCTTAGAGTATATAGTCTTGTCTGTACTAGCACTGTAGCTTCAGACTTGACTTCTTCTGTATCTTACAGCACTAGTCTCTGTCTATAGAACCAGTTCCACTCCCACTCCTCTCAGCTCTTTGCTTGAAAGCCCATTAAGCTTGCCTTTGGCTTGCTTACACTCCATCATCCCCTCTCACAGTATTCTTACTCTAAGCCCCTTGAGGTGTGCTTGATACTACTCTACCCCAGTAACTCTCTAAGTGTACTTCACACTTAGTACTTGATTATCCTTCACCCAACCCCTCTGCCCCTTTAACATCCTTAGGTCATTCAAGCCACGTCAGCTGAATGTCCCTGCTGTGACATAACATCAATCAAGATCCCAATTATCTCTTGTTCTTCAAAGCAAAGATAGCAGTTATCCACAATGTGACACTACAATATCTACTTCATTGCAGCAAAGATGCTGTAGTATGGCTCTTGTTGGAATGCAAAGAATTGTTGCACAAATGGTAACTCTATCTCTGTTACTCTGAGTCTTGGTTTCCTTATGTGTACTGATCTCAAGAGTCTTACTGGGCGCTCCTGAGATCAACTATTCTGACATCAACTCCTGAAGCTTCCTCCCCCTCCTCTCCCATACCTGATGCAGCCAAACAGATATGTTCTCAGGTGCCAAGTAAGCAAACCTTGTGGAGAATTCTACCCAAAGGATGTGAGTGCCAGTGGCTATCTCAGTTTGTATCTATATCACTGACACCGTGACTGCATAGCATCACCTCTTTGACATGAGCATGCAGACAAATAATATGGATGCCATGTTGACTGATGTCAACCCAAACACACTTGCCAATGACAGTGATGCAATGGCCCTCAATATTGGCAATAAAAAGAGGAAAAGAGACTGACTGGCACTGATGTAAATACCCTTATGTACTGTAGTACTTAGAAGTTTGATTGCTGCTGTGTTTGACACTGTGTACAATAAGATATTGGGGATCTAGTTAAGAAAACAATATATATTCTCTTTAGTATGGCTACAGGTGACTTATTCAGAGGGAATGTTCATCATATCTCCTAGTATGTGTATGTCCAGGCCAGGCTTGTCAAGGAGGAAAAAGCAAGTGATGCAATCTCCATCATGTGGTGTCATGGGTATCATAGCCACCATGGATGTGATCAATTTCATGTCAATTACCTGCAGATTTTCTTAACCACAATACACACATGAATAAACTGTATTAGATGAATCTCTGAGCATGTCCATATCTGGGTCAGACCATATAGAGACAAGTGCATATGCACACTCTGTCACAAACCTATACCTCGGCCTGTGACAAACCCATGAAACTCAGAACTGTGCAAGGGAATGCACACACAAATCTAGGAAAACAAAGTATTGGTTTAGTGGAACTAACCAAGACAACATGCATGAAAGGATTGGATAACCCTTACCTTCCTATTCAAGATAGGACTGGTCCGGAACTGGGACTTACCAAGTGAAAGGTCAGATGACCTCACATGACTTGTTTGTTGATCAATCAACAAAGATCGTTGATTGGTAAATGAAGGTTGTTGATCAATCACCTGATGAGCAGAGCTTATCAGGGATTAATGCCATTGGACATATACTTAGGAACCTTCCAGGACATTCCATGCTATCTTTAGAATCCTTCTAGAGTATTCCATAAGCCCACCCGTGGATCGGAGTTGGGCCTCCCCTAAAGTATGCACAGATCATGTATTCAGGTATATAAGCTGGAGCAATGTGACAGACTGTCCCTCAGACTGTCCACTTGCAACATCCCCTATTGTACCATCCTCTGTTCACTGTGCAGCTTCCCACTATTGGGTTGTTCCACATCCTTGTCTTGCTACTTGTGGTCCATTGTTCCCTGTCCTTGCTTTACTCCCTTGTTGGTTTGACATCAACCAATCTGCTCCTTGTGATCGTTGGCCTCACTGTTGTGTATAAACAGTGAGCACTCATCACACACTCTGATCCAGAGTGGTTGCTTCAGAAGAAAAATTGGACTTTGCTGATCTGGAAGGATGCCCCAGAGGCAAACTGAAAATGAGAAATCAATGTATACAAGAGAGTATTGTGTGAGAAAGCACCTTTATGTTGTGAGACCAGCAAACTCATTCAGCAGAACACATGCACGCTGTCTCCTTCCATACACAGCAAGCTATTTGCATGTTTGGAAGTTGAAGGTGAGCCCAGTGGATATACCTGGGCTGCCAGTCCATGGGTAGCTCCCCAGGCTCTGGTTCTGAGAGCAGGAAAGTGCAAATTGCACCAGTGGATTCCCCATCAAGCACACTGCCAGTCTCATCTTGAGCTCTGAGTAAAACATACATAGCCATCACCAAGTTTGATGGCTCCCCAGGGTAATGCAGGGGTATTCAGAGCCAGGTCAGGCATAACAGCATGCAAAGCTGAGATCTGAGAATGATGCAAACTGCAGTTTGCTAAGTTTGCATAAGGTTTCAACAGTTGCTTGATTTCTTCCCCAAGATTGCTGATTGTCCTCTCCAAAGTCCACTGAGATGAATAACCACCCAGCCCCAGGTAAACAGTATCTGGTGCCAGATTGGAGAGCCTGTGTATGCTCTGTTGACAGAAATGAAGCCAAGTTGTAGCTTCATGTTCCTCAATGAAGCTGAGCACAAGTAGGTGAGCACTTCAGACCTGGGGCTGTTGGGGTATATGAACAGTGGACACTAGCTTACAGAAATTCAACCAGTAGTGATGGGGGAGAATGTTGTGCAGAAGAGCAGGACAGTAACCAAAGATGTAAATTAAGAGCCCCCTGGCCCTAAATCTGCTGGAGATATTATCTGTGGGATTCTGAAGGGCACAGTCAAAGGACCCAGGTAAATAAGGCCAACAGTGCATGATGTCCAGCCCATGGTCTTTCCGTGTATCTCCCTCCAATGAGTACAACCCAGTCCCATAGATCTTTTGAGTCCTTCTTGTCACAGTCTGTCATTCTGCACTGTAGACCTAAGAGCAGATCAGGAAGGTTTATGGATATTATGTGCATGTGGTCAATTGCAAAACACCCTGGGAGCCTAGAAGAGTGTTGCTGACTGAGACTAGTAAATAGACTTGGCTTGCAAAGGCCAGTCTCTTTGTGCACTTGTTTGAACTGAACATTGTTGATGCTGGGCAAAGATGCTGTAAATTTGCATAATATTGGTCCACAGAAGCCATTGGCAGTAGTGATTACCAGGGGTATGGAAAACCCTGGGTTATCGGTGAGGGTAACAGAGGGGTAGGGGTAAGGGCATGAGAGTTGTTACCCTTGACATACCCTTACCCTTCAGAGGGGTATGCCATATACCCCTCTGAAAGGCAAGGGGTATGCCATATACCCCTCTGAAAGGCAAGGGGTATATCTTTTGCTTCAGAAAGGTTGTGTCGTTCTGGTTCAAGCACTTTGGAATTCAAAGCCTCAGCCACCAGAGCGACTTCAACTCCAAGCCATCTCACAAAGTCACGTGTGGGTAAACCGGCTTCGATGGACCCTACCCCAGCAACCAGGACTTGTCACCATCGCCTCCGTGAAACCACCAGGGATTGTAACACCCTTGGAACCACAGGGTCTCATCTCATCTCTGGTTCTGGTTCTCAGTCTGGACAGCTGGCTCGTTCACTTTGTGTACCACCCTTCTGCTTGACACAACCTCCTTGTCCGAGTTCTTTGTCTACCCCACATGGTACACCGATCTTCACATACGCATCGCCAACATCCCCCGTTCTACCCCCACATGTTGTGACATGTGCAGCCATGCTACTAGCCCAAATCCATGACAATATTTCTCCATCCTCACTGTCATCTCTCACTTGCTCCACAATGTTGGCCCCCTTACTGGTTTGTACAAGACATGGACCTCCACTGGTGACCCCATTCCCGCACTCACCACCACCACTGGATCATTCGCTCCCAGATAACTTGCACAGTTACTCTCTTCAGATCCATTCCAATAACTGCAAAGTGACTGGCAGAGGCAGGTGGACACCAAAACCATTGCCAATTCCTGACTACATGAAGAGTATTCATTTCCAGGCCCAAGGCACCTTATGAGATCACTCTTGAGGAGGAAGAGGCCGCCATGTGGAGAGTGTGCACAAATCTGGTTATCAGCCTGGGAGTGTGGTACATGTGTTTGTGACTTGGCTTAGTGCTGCCAGGATTCATGCAAGTAGTAGGGCAGGCAATGAAATCTGAATCAGGCAACATGCGTGGGCCACTATTACTTGGATGCCATTCCTCGAGCTATTGAGGAAGTCAGGCGGATTGTGCTGATGTGTGTAGATAGAGTACATGCCAGTGTACTATGAACCCATTCCATCATTTCGTTATTACAGTAATATGGGTTGGTAATTGTGAACCCCCCCATCAAACCTGGGGGTATTTCGACCCCTTGTACCTGTCACTAACCCCTACCCATAGCCACAAAAAACCCGTACCCTGTGGCACGGGTCGGGTATTGGGCGGGTATGGGTAAGGGTATGATGTTTTTACCTGGGGGTTACCCCTGTCAATCACTAATTGGCAGCCTGTAAACATTAATGTTGCTGTGATTGCATCCAGTCAGATCATAGCTGAGAGGCTTGAGGAGTGCAGGGTAGCAATGCTGGCTTGTGCCTTCCTTACAGACCACAATACTCTCAACAGCCAAACACACCATGATGGCCAACTTGACCATGAAGTGCAGCCAGACCAGGGCCATTGGCAGTTCCTAAGAAAAAGAATGGTTGCAATGTATATACATGACCGGTGAGACAATCCCAGATGCAAAGACCATCTTTCTGCAATGCCAAGAGATGGTGAATCCCAGTATATACAAATGAGTCCAGATTCTTGGGCTTGTTTGGACCAGGGATAAAACTGCCAGGCAAGATATATTTCTTCTTGTATCGCAGGTCCAGTGCAAGATCCAGTAATACCCAGATATATATCCAGCAGTCCAATTGCTTGCTTTGATAAAGCTGTGTGCCTTTGATTGAGAGCTTTAAGTTGACATCCTCTGATGTGAGATCCCATGGATAGCCACATCAATGAGCATAGAACTGCAATAGACATTGGTGTAAGTGTCAATGGAGCCACCAGCTTGTAGCCTAGCAAGTAAAGGTTCCATGACACAAGCCTGATGGCACATATTCCAGGCACTTTTGTGTGACCAATACTGGGCCTGTATCTGTGGTCCCACAGGTATGGTGAGTGCTTGTTTATGGGGTACCATCACACACTTATTCCCCCATGTAACAGTCTCATACTGTGGTGAAGAACACTTGGGACAAGCCCAAAGCACAGAGGATGGTCCTGTGAAAGCAACAAAGGACTCAAAGCACATATCAGTCATCACAGGGATCACCCCAGTTAAGTTGCCTAGCTTTCATTGCAGGTGATCATAAGTCAATGTCTGTATTTCAGGTGAACACTCATTTATAGTCTGACAGACACTGTCGTAAGTTGCCTGAGATCCATTTATAGTCTCTAAGAAGATTTTGATGCACATATGCAAGTTTGCATTGATAACAGGACCCTCAGTCAGAGGGGATTGCAGCATGTTGCAGGTTTCAGGAGGGATGGGGTCAGTATCCAACAATGCCCAGTGAATTCTGTTGATAAAGTCCACAGAGTTGCAGAGCACCTCCAGATGCGGTACTATGTGGTCCAGGCTCCAGTCATTAGGTCCACCAGGGACATTGTCTGGTTGTGTGGCAGCACACCCAGGGACTCCATCATTGTCTTCCTGTGGATCTTCTTTGCCACCAAAGTTTGGGTTGGCCACATGCCCAGGGACTCCATCATCATCTTCCTGTGGGTCTTCTTCACCCCCAAAGTTAGGGTCAGGTGCATGCTGGCCCAGATCATCTGGCCTCCAGTCCCTGGGTCCACCAGGGATATTACCTAGTTGTGCATTGCTCCCAGAGGCTGCATCATTGTTTTCTGGTGTGTGGTCCTCATCACCAGAGTCCTGCCTCCCTGGTGAGGAAGGGTGTTCTGGTTCTGCAAGAGGCATATCCACCCCCACATCCAAATCCAGTGTCTTGACCCACTGGGACCCAGGCAGTGCCTGTTCTAGTGGGTCTAATACAGGGTCATCATCATCCATGGGGCCAGTCTCCTCTGCAAGATCATCTTCATGCATGTAAGCACCAGCTGTCTGCTCTCTCAGAGGGATGTGATCTGCACCCAAGTGACCACACGTCCAGGATGTTAGGGTATGTTCACAAGCTTTGGCCCTCCTGTGACACCATAAGCCAATGAGGGGCTGTTCTGGCATTCTATGGCCTCTAGTGGATGGCATAGACCCCACTAACATGTGGGAGGACCAGTCAGTCTCAGAGAGACTCTTTGGGAGACATATTTGACTTATGATGATTGAGTTTCTGATATTTCACATGGCTGTAGAATGTTGCCTGCAGAGGTCTCTTACAGTACCTGGAGCATCTGCTTGTATGCATACAAGCTTCTGGGTTGTGATGCATCAGCATCAAAGCAACAAGTAGAGACTGAGAGACAAGAGGGAAACACTGGCAGAGTGCATCAGGTGAGGCAAGAAGGTAGAGCACAATAGTACAACACAAGGGATTGGCAACTTGTGTTCAGACAAGTTGCAGCATGCAGAGCACACAGATGACAACAACTTCATATATTTTTGAAGAGATCCTAGTGTGATTTGAGACAACAGTGTATCAGATTAAATTCAATTAAAAGTTACATGTGAAATTGTACTAGAAGCCTAACTATCAGATTGAATCTGAATGGCTTTACACAATCTGATACCAACAGAATCAATTGAGTTCATTTGCCAAACATTGATTTCAACCTCAGTCATTCCAGTTCAACTAACTCCACTGGGATTCATTGGGATTCTCAATGGGGGTGAATTGGCAGACTACCTTGACATTCCTGTTTTGCATCCTGCATCGCTGTTTGCATCTGTGCCTTCCATGAAGGCATTGTCACCACCACATGGGCTCACCCTCCCTGATCCACATGTGTGATGTGATTTGGCAACCTCATTGAACATGAGCAGCAGTACTGATATCAACTTTTTGGAGGAGGCACCCCCTGCTGATGATGAAAGCTGGAGAGATCAACATTGATTGACTGACATGATACACTGATGTATGTCCTACCATCTCACCACTGTGCTTGTCTGCCCAGTGTGGGTTGTTTCTATTGGCTGAGGATGGACATGGTGTTCTGATGCCCAATCTCCCACCTTGCCACTGCTGATTCTCCTTTGTTGGTACCTCTCTGTACAACACCTGTCATCCCTCACCATCTGTGCCATCACCTCAAATGGCACTTGAATGACAAGAACCTACCAGTGAATGATATTGGCAGACTTTTGTTCCATGTATCACAGCCATGTTCTGATAGGAGCAGCCCCACTGACAGGATCAGCATTGACATCACCTGCCACTCCACTCCAATGCAGCACACTGATTGCTGTCATCCCACACTGATGCAGCATGTGATCAGGAATGTCACCATATAGGTGCCTCAATGGGTGATACCTACAATGCAAGGAGGAAAATGACATGTGGATCACACCTGCTGTCCACTGTACCAGCAGCATGCTTATTGTCCAGGTACACCATTACATGCAGATACCCTGATGCTGTGTTTGTGAATGCAGTGAACACCTCTGCATTCTACCTGCATCATGGGGTGTTTCATTGTCAGCTCATGGAATATGCATCAGATGTTACATTTTGACTGAATGTTCAACTCAGCTTGAGTAGATGAACTGTGACTTCTATTCTGAACTGTGAGCTGTTGTTGATGCTCTCTGAGGGTATGCCACACTTCAGCAGGACTGGTAGTGAAGTGATTGCAATAAACCAGTGTGAGATGAAAGCGTAGGGGAATACCCAAGGCAAACTCGGTGATAAATGAACAAGGTATTTGACTGGACTATGCTCATCACTGAGAGGAAGGTACTGCTAGTCGTCTGGACTCAGACAGGCAGGAAGGTTTGGAGGTATAAATGTTGAGTGTTACACAAGAACTCAGACTTAAGGTCTAAGTTCACTAATGGCACAGTTTATATACAAACAGAAGTCAGCCACTACTGCTAGTTGTCATACTAGGAATGCCACTAAAACTACTAGTGCTAGTAATAGTATGAAGTCATATAGAATATCAGAGAACATCATAGAAAAGATAAGAGACATATGACATATCAGATGATACAACAAGTACATAGGGAGGGGATGATAACAAGAAATAATACCAGTCCCAATGATAATCTTGATGATGTACTATGATAAGTCCAAGAATGTAACATCAGAGCTGTGTGTCTTTGCCCCTCCAAGGCTGTGCTATGCCACCCAAAGGGTCATGATGACCACAGAAAGTGGGGAGTGAATGGGAGTGAATGGACAAGACAGCAGATGGAGTAGGAAGCATGAGGAGAAAGAAAGACATAAGACTTGGATTTGAACAATGAGATCAGAAAGAGCTGAGGTTGGCTAAAACTAGACTCATAACCAGCTGTTCAAAATGGGGATTTTGAGGGGCATCAAGAAGTGACTGGAGGAATTCATGATTTCTCTGACTGGTTTATTCACAATTGTGTGAGTGGGATTTTGAAAATGATTGAAGAGCTTTCATAGAATATTTGAAAAATGTCCATATAAGTCATTTGTTTTAATGAGGAAATTTAAATCTTGATCTTGATCTTGATCAGGTGAGGTTGTGTGAATCTAAGATACAGCAATATTCAATGCACTCTTACATGTGCTGCTCTGGTGCCCAACTTTAAGATGTCCACAGAACCTGTCCATACTGCCCCCAAACTCTTGCAATGGCTCGGGCTCATACAAATGTGCTTGGATGATGATCTTTATGATCTGATTGACAGACTGGGACTTCATGGACACATGCCTAGTGGATTTCTGAATACCCTTGACAAGGACAACTTCAATCTCTGTTATGGTGTTACCATTATGTGCTATGGTGTTACCAGCTCTGTTCAAGTACCTTGTGAAATGCATGCAGCTCAAGGCAGTCCTCTCAGACTATCATGGGAAGGACACCTTGGTCTCTGTGGGTACAGGAACCAGCAAGACTTTGCCAATCACTCTCAACATCCTGATTGATGACCTGGATAAACAACTCATCACTGTGACACTCTCACCTTTGAAGCATCTTCAGGTATTGCAAGAGTCAGACTTTAATACTTGCTATGGTATACCTACAATTGTGATAAATGAGGACACCCCAAGAGAGGATGGGTGGTGGAATGTGAGTGATTATGTTCTTGCTGTTGTGCTCAGGCTCCATTGACAGATTTGTCCAGGAAAATGTCTGGAACACCAAGCAGCATATTCCTGGACATGCTCAGCTGTTGATTGTGACTGTAGAACAACTCTTTAAGTCGTGTGAAGGTCATCTACCCTGGCTTGCCCTCCTTCTCTGGAACACTTTCAGAAGCATATTGTGCATGTCATCGTTGATGAAGCTCACAATATCCACATTGCTGGCTTGCCACACTATGGACTTGATGCCTTTTGTCCTGCTTGGGGTCATCTTGATGAACTGAGGGCCATCCTCCCTGACTGTGTACACTGGACATGCCTTTCAGCCACTCTGCCTCCGCATATCCAAGGGACCATCAAAAAGAAGCTTTTGCAAGCTGGGTTTTCAGCTATACATGTCACCTCAAATGATCCAGATACAATGTATGCTACTCATGCAGTCATCAAAAGTGTTGAGGATGTTCAAAATTACAAGTGCTTCCTTGCTTGTCCCTTCTCTGTAGTGTCTCAGCCTTGGGTCCTGATCTTTGTCAATAACATTGAGCTAGCTTGTTGAATCACAAATCACTTGTGCTCTTGTCTCCCAGAAGAACACTGGGACAAAGGGATCATCAAACACTATGACAGCAAAATGTCTCAGGCATATTTACAAGCTGCTCACAAGGCTTTTACAACTTGTGATGGGAAAAGTTGACTTCTGGTTGCCACTTCCAGCCAGTCTGTCATACAATTTGAGTTTCTCTATTTTATAGATGACTTTAACCAGTTTGCCACAGGGCATTGATTTTCCTGAACTCAAGATTGTTTGCACAGCAGGTCTGCCAGGAACCACAGTCAATACTCTACAGTGTGCTGGTCATGCACTCTGCAACCCAGATGAGGATGCCCTGTTTGTCATATTCTATGACCCCTGGGTGACAGATATCTCCTCAGACAAGTACAAGAATGGTGATGTGTTAGACCCTGACTGACCACATTCTCAACTGAAGCAAAACTTGCAGTGTCATGAATGCGTCCCTTTATCATCCCTAAAGTTGTCAAGTCTGCAACATGTCTTTGTTGCCAATTTGCAGATTATCTGAATGATACTTCACAAGCAGGTAACGTTGACCTCTTTCCCAGTCATTGTGATGGTCTGTCTGATCTCAAGGATCAGTACTTGTGCATAATAGTCAGGATTGTGATGGCAAGTGTTTCTGCCTTCAAGACTTTTTACCCAGAATGCTCCCATTCTCACTCCCACCTAGTGATGTCAATGAGTATGACTCATGAGTATGAGTACTCATGGGAAATCCCCAAATGGGAACTCATACTTGACTCATACTCGTTAATGCGAGTACCCATTTGGGATGCAGGTACTCATGGGTGAGTACTCGTCTCAAATGGGTACTCGCGCCAACGAGTATGAGTCAAGTACTTGTTGGCGCGAGTACCCGTTTGAGACGTGGGCCCTCATGGGTGAGTACTAGTACTCATACTTGTCTTAAAATGAGTATGAGTACTCGTCTCAACCAGTACTCACTTAAAGATGAGTATAAGTACCCAACAATATATTTACTTACATAGTCTAATCAACTTGCATATGCACAATGGGGAACCGCAAAAAGCATTGATTAACGCATTTGTGGCAGAACAGACCAAATTCATTTTATTCGACTACTCTACAGGGCCACAAGGTAATCTAAATCAGTAGGAAGTCCTGCACCTACATTGGGGCTCTCCACCAATGCGAACCATGACGTGTCGTAGCGTGCAGTGTCGTGATGGGGCAATGTTGTGTCATGGTGTTGTGTGTGTGGTGTTGGCGTTGGCGCCTCCTGCTGGGGTTCTCTGCCAATGTGAACCGTGTTTGACACGGCGTTGTGGCGCCATCCGTTGCGATATCGTCGTCACTGTGTTGTGTGCACGCTATCGACCCTCGTGTGTGCATCCGGCACATATGGGTGTCACCGTCAGATAAATTGAAGGTTTGATGGTGCAACTATGCGATGAAAAAAGTGTTTGGATCAGTGAGGACGCGGATGAAGGTTCTACGTACTTCCAAGAGTGCTCATGTTGGAGAGGAGGGAGATGCGATCTAGTTCCGAAAGTGAAAGAAAAGGAAAAGAAAAGTAAATATATGTGAAGTGAACTAAAAAAAAAGATATTCCATAGATATTCCATATATTTGACTCCACCTTTCCCCCCTGCTTGTCCTTTGTTGAGTGTTCATTGTTTGTACACATGGTGGGTTGTAACGTGGAGCCCATTCCTCTTGAGGAAGCAGACAGTAAGGTGACCACCCTTTTTGCCAGGGTGGCTTTCACCGTGCCAGGCAGTTGGGCTACGTGTTGTCAGTACAAGAAAGATTGAAACAAAAAGGAACATACGTGACATCAGCAATCTTCAAGCACCACTCCCTCAAGCAACTCATCCTGCAATAATGCTCCTGAATTTGCCACGCGGCAAACGCTCGTTTGAGCGGTTTGGCGCTGAAAAGGCCGTTCCAGATGATAGTGGGTAAAGACATGGGTTTCAGCAAACAATGAGGTGAGAGTTGAGAGGTGAATATGAAAATTGAGATGAAGTTGAGTGACGAATGAGAGAGTTGAGGAATAAGATAAAACAAGTGACAAATGTTGAGGCATTATCTGGAAGATTAATAAAAGCAAAAATTTCTCGCGCAATTAATGGTCAAGGCAAAGTCAGATAACGGAAAAGTCTTTGTACAGACGACACTTCAGCAGCTGGAACTTGTCAATGGTGAGGTCTCTGTCATTGTTCTATCACACTCTGGAGCTTGCCTACCAAACAAAGTGTGAGTGTTTGCGATTCACAAAGTACATTCCTGACGTCCTTGTTGGAATGTTCTTCGGTGGTACCCTTGATGTAGAACCACTCCAAATACCCTCACATAGTTGTGTTCGTACTAGCGACACTTCAGCAGCCAAAACCTGTCAACGGTGAGGTCTCTGTCATTGTTCTATCACACTCTGAAGCTCACCTACCAAATAAAGAGTGAGTACTTGCGATTCGCAAAGTACATGCCTGACGTCCTTGTTGGAAAGTTCTTCGGTGGACACTTCAGCAGCTGAAACCTGTCGACGATGAGGTCACTGTCAGTGTTCTCTATCACACTCTTGAGCTTGCATACCAAAGAACCACTCAAAGACAAGTCCAAATACCCTGACATACAGTAGCTGTGTTCATACTGGCAACACTTCAGCAGCTGAAACCTGTTGACAATGAGGTCTCTGTCAATGTTCTCTATCACACTCTTGAGCTTGCATACCAAAGAACCACTCAAAGACAAGTCCAAATGCCCTCACATAGCTGTGTTCATACTGGCGACACTTCAGCAGCTGAAACCTGTCAACGATGAGGTCTCTGTCAATGTTCTCGATCACACTCTCGAGCTTGCATACCACAGAACCACTCAAAGACAAGTCCAAATGCCCTCACATCGTTGTTGCAACTCCCAGTCATCTAAACGCTCTTGTTCAAGACAAGGTCTTGGATGAGAGGAGGTGAGCTGTCGAGAATTGTGAGTATTACATGGCACGAGAACCATCAGAGACTTACTAAGACTTGGAGTTCTTTTCAAACCCATAGAAAATGGTACTACCGCAGGCTCGTTGATAACACAGGATAGGTTTGCAAAAGTGCCAGCGTGTGAGTGGAGTGTAAAAGGTGAAGTTGTCACGGTGGCGAAGCCTACAAAATGTGACATGTGACACAGTGACAGTGCAGCGGAATATAGATAGTGTAGGCTTCAGTGGCCAAGTCAGTGGTTCATCTTGCCTATGAAAGTCAAATATTTGCAGTATCAATATTTAACGACAGTACAGATTAAATAAGAGAGACAGTTGTAGCGGCCAAGTAGTGGCTGCAAGCAATGCCAAATTCTAACTCGAAGTCATGCTCTGACTTGCGCTCTGACCAAGGCTCAGATCTCAGATGCTGAGCCATTACAGTCAAGGTTATACTTGTAGTCTTGTAGTACAAGAATTAGAGTAACAGTAACAAGATCATTGTATAAAAGTTGTAATTAATGCCAGCTGACAATAATGAACGATACTGGTGGGGGTACAATTGGTGCAGTGACAGGAATTCAAGGCTAATAGGCTTGCCTTCCCTCGCTCATACTGCAGGATACATGCCAACTTGAACATTCAAGTTGTCGCACTCTTGCCCTGACACACAGCCTCAGCCTGGCTTCAAAGTACTTCAGTATGAGTCTAAGCATTAATTTGCTGTTCGCTGTCCCTAATTGAGCTGTCTACTATCTACGTGACCACTTGTGTATTGCTTGGTACTAATTCATCCATTGAAAGAACGCTGGCTTTCCGCTTTCTATTACCTCGTAACCACCCTTCTTTGATCTTCGCCTTGAATTCTGGCTCAGCGAGAAGCCCACCAACTTTGCTCCACAGCCCTACCATGACAATTGATCTCACTGAGTTGTCTGAAAGCTGGTTTCGTGACTTCGTTATTGTACCTCCAGAAAACGAGAACATGCATTCAGGATCCACAGATGTGGCTATGAAATAAAGTGTAGGTTACTGTGTGAACAAATTCCAAGAAGAACGTACCTGGGACTGAGAGATAATCAAGAGCCATCTGTGCGAGCACCATAGTCAAATGATTTCCTGTGGCCTCCCCTGCCTTCCATTGCTTCAACCAATAACCAATCGGGTCCATCAACATGGGAAGTGGAGGGGCGTTGAGGTATTCTTCCAAGGTGTCTGGCCCTTGAGTCACTTGGTACCCATAATCCAGTTTGATGTTGAAGTCAACTCAGCTCTTCCTTGGATGCACACCAGCACGAGCTGAGCTGAAGCAGGTGTAACTCGAGGTGGCTCTGAGACCAGCACAGGCACGGGCTTGTAACGCGTCGTCCATACGGTTCAGAGGAGAGTCAGCACTTCGTCAATCCAGCTTTCTGGCCATTTGCAGTGGGTAAAATAAAATTTCTTAAATCAAGGATTACTCCATGGACGATATCAGCCACAAGTGACAAGAAGGAGGGACAAAACAAACAGAAAGAAATCCAATAGACATCGCAATGATTGGTAAACAAGTAGTACTTGTTCAGGATGTCACAGTTTGACATTTTGCGGATCACTTATCATCATCATTACGAGGTCTCGGAGTTCGGGACACTTACTGTTCGGTTATGACTACGATAGTAAGCCGTTATTAGTCATGGACACTTACGCGTTGCCGGTGTTTGGGATTGCCGGTGTTTCAGGTTTCATTAGTGACTCATTACTAGGATAGTTGTCTTAGGGTTTGGATTCCAAGCTGCGCTTTAAAGCCAGTGCGTATCTGTATATAAGTTGTATAGTAAAGACCAAGGCTCTCTAGCTTGGTCTTCTTGAATCATCACCATTCGTCTATTTTCTTCTCTTCCAATCTATCGATTGAAGCTTGTTCTTCGGGATACCCTAGTGTCAACCAAGCGACCTAGTGGCTGTGCAACTAAGCTGAGTTGCCTGTGACTATCAAAGATTCATCCATATACTCGAGTATCACGCCGCAGATCGGTTCAAGTCGGACCAGCATTAGGTGATAACGCTACACAGGACCTCCAAAGCGATCTTTGCTGCATGCCGAATCGAGGCATGGATTGAAGAGTTTATGATAAGGTTTTCGAGGTGTTCCGTGAACTTGTTGATGAGTGGGATAACTTCGAATATAAGTGATACTTCAGCCTTTGACACCTTGTGCATGGCCGCGATGAATGTCTAGGCAAGTTAATCAACGAGAAACAATGTATGGAGTGTATACTTACCTCCAATACATTCTTTAATTGCTCCATAATCTCCCACTCAAGTGCTGAAAACATGAAGCCCCACAGGTCGAGACTCCAATCCAAGCAGAGAGAATCCACAACTTTCTGCAGCTCAAGAATTCAGAGAAGGCACATTGCATGAGAGTTCCAGCGTGTTGCGATGACTTTGATGAGGGAGAGGGTGGAGACACCTTCATCTTTGCATTTACACTTCAGAGCATTGCGATATCTCCCACTGTTTTGAACTTTCTTCGACAATGACATAGCCTACAGTTCTGTTAATCAGGACCTTGCAGAAGACTTGAATCACGTACCTTTGAAAGCAAAATGCACGCCTCGCGACGCTCATCAACAGAGATAGGCTGCAGAGTCAGATCATCCTCCCCTAATTCCTCTTGGTCGACTGAAGCTTCACATAGATCAATGATCTCGTCATCAGCTCGGTTTCGCTCTTGATCCAGGTCTGAGTCGATCAGCTTGGTATCATCGAGCGCATTGTCATTGTCATCTTCTTCATTTGTACTGACCTCCTGGGAGCAATCTGAGACATAACCACTATCGGCTGACATTGAGGCATATGTGTCGACATCATCAGCAAGCTTTTTCCAATCACTGTCATCTCCTGAGCTGTGTTTCCCCTTGCTCTTTCGGAGAAACACGCACAAGAATGCCTGAGTAATATGTATCAAGAGGGGTTGTAGTGACACGATGAACTAACTAAACCTGCATCACCAAGTTCAAGATATGAGCAAAACACTGCACGTGATGTTGACAACCTGCAAACAAGCCTTCTCCATTCAAGCGGCATTCGAGAGAGGTTGCCAGCGAGTCATTATTGCTGGCATTATTGGAGACGAACATGAACATCTATGATTGGCATTAACTTGAAGCATGGTGGTAGAACATTTTGAACTTACACGGTTGGTGATCTGGAAGTCGTCCAGACATTGCACGACCTCCTGCACGAGATAAGAACCTGTGTGACTGTTTGAAAGTCTGAGAAGCTTCTGAGTCAATACTAGATTTTGGATGCCAAGTGGGAAAACTCACCGAATGAAATCCAAAGGGTATTTCTTGTACCCATCCTCCTGCACCACATAGAGCGTGATACTGAGCCAGGCAGTCATGTTGATGTCGCTCCAAACGTCGAGCACAAGGTGTACCACTCCTTTTGTTTGCTTTAAGAGTCCATTAGCACAGCAATGGCAAGCAAAATAATGATTATGCGCACCTTCAGCCTGTCCTTCAACTTAATTCTGGTCATCGAGTATATCATCTTGATGTCACCAGTAACAGTATTCCGTGAAGGGAGCTTGGCCAGTGGGTTCAGCATGTTGACGATCTTGAGAAACTCCAGGTTGCCAATTATTGTCATTGGCTGACAACAGCTTGTGACCCAGCATACAATGCAGGTTCGCAGTCTCTCACACTTGTACATTGAACTGGAAGCGAAAGAGTTCATGACTTGCTGTTGACCCCAAACATCTCCTCCTGCACCACAAAGTTTCACGTGCTTGATGAGGTTGCTGGTGGCATTGGATCCTGTATGATGAGATATAGTCTTCCCACACCTGGCAAGAAATTAGAAACCAGCTTCTACAGTTAAAGAATGAACACACTGTTTGCATTTAAACAAATAATTCAGATGCAGATGTCCACCTTCAGCTTTGACGAGGGTGACCTTACCTTCCTTGTCTCGCTGCAAGTGTGCCTTCTCGAAAGATGCGTAGCATTTCACGGTCCAGTCACGATGCGTGCGGCCTAGGTAGCAAAGAGAATGACATTAGCACAATACAATATTAGTCTAAAAGAGGACTTACAGAGTTCATTTTCTTCGTCCGAAAGTGATGGATCAGTTTGATCATCGTCATCATACATTCGATTCACCTTTTGACACGACTTTCGTTGGCAGCAAGGAACTTGCAAGGCACTGTCACTAGGAGCTATTGAGCTCTTCATTGGGCTTGACAGATGCGATGCAGCTTGGGGTGTGGTTGGGGATGCAACTGTGCTGCTGGTAGGTACCATGAGGAGGTGGGAAACAAGGTAGTGTTGAGGATGACATGGCAAATTTTGACAGAGTGGAGTACGGAAAAGTGGTGGGATTTCTGAGAAAAAAGGGGTGGGTCTACCGTGAGTAGGACGAGTACTCGTGCTGTCAAGAAGGGAGACTCATACTTGTGTTGGGGTACAGGCACAAGTACTCACGCGGACAAGTACTCGTCACGTGACGACTCAAACTCATGAGTCACTCATTTACCAAAGCTCATTGACATCACTGCTCCCACCCCCATCCATCATAGAGAAGGCTCAGCAGACACCAATTACTTATCGGCCAACTCAGGAACATGGGGCATTGGACTGTCAGCTCATCAAATGGCTGGAATATGAGAATTTGGTGGATCTGTTGCATTTTGCATGCCCTCCCCACCTCATACTGTCAGATACACAATGAGCCACTTTGGTTCACACACATCCAAGTAAAATCACAGCTGCAAATGACATTACAGAATTACTGGGCAAGACAGAAGAGTGGGCCGCAGAGTGGTCTGTAAAGCTCTATGAAGTTATTACTCAGTTTGCATCAGACTATGCTGATACTATTGATAAGCTAGTGCCAGGTCAGCAGAAGTGAAGGAGGGCATAGATACATTGTACACACCAGTTAATCATCATCATGCAGAGCAGATAATTCTCCACTGAGTTCTAATACATCACCCTCCTCATCATCCAGGACTTGACATGGTGCAATCTCATCTGACTTCATGTGACAAGAGATCCCTTGTTTAAGGTCAACAACTTTTTGTTGAATGCTGCAAGAGAAGACATTTCAAATTTCTTGTATCCCACAGCAAGTGCATTCACGACTTAATGGGCTTTTGCATTGGCCTCCCATTAGTGTTCACATCTGCAGGCCAAGCTCCCTGGCTTTGTTTGTGACACACCAGACCAGGGATGCAGTATTCACATCAGTATGGGTAGAACCTCGATAGCCAGACTTCAAGGACACTGTCACTCACTTCTTGCCAGCTGAAGGTAATTTACACCTGCAGCAATGTTGCCAAGGTGATCCCAATTTGAATAGATCCCTTTAGCCACAAACAAAGTCTTGTGAAGTATCAGTCTCAATGTAGGCACTAAGTTGGGAACACTATGTACCTTGAAATATCGAATGAAGTGTTCATATTCATGTCTATGCCCATTGCATGGCCAGGAAGCCCTGACAGATTGACAAGCATGTTGTCACAGATGATATTACTACAGGAGTAAACAATAGGGCAGTGAGTGAGACAATGGAGAAATGTACACAAACTTGGGTGTCCAGACCTTCTTCAAGTTGAAGAGAAGATGGAGGATTTCTGTTAAGTATTTATTCAACTCTGAGCCTCAGAAAATACATGTAAGAGGAGGCAGTATATCTTCAATTCTCCCAAAGTCTCTGGCTGCAGTAGCATCAACTAGTTGACACATATAAAGGATATGAGTCACTAAGACAATATTGTCATGAGTGATGTCAACAGATGGTCTAGCAAGACCTTCTCCTGACTCCAGCTCCTTCAGGGGATACTTAGGGTCGGCAGGCATGAGCTGCACCCTGGGAACCATGCTTGTCGATAATTAATGTGCACAGTGCAATAATTCCTCAGGTGTAGGATTTGCCTGGGAAAAGCTGTCCAAAGATGAGTGACTGCACTCCAGTCACCAGGCATTAAGATAAGCCCATCAAGAATCTGCCTCATGTGGACAATAAAGTGTGGTAGTCTGGATGTTCACCACCGAGGTGTTTCTCAAGGACAGTGATAGATGGGTCAAGCTCCCAACCTTGCTAATGGAGCCTCTGTGGGTCTCAAGGATGCTCCAGATAAGATTCATGGTGAGATGAAATGTCCCAAATGCTAGTTGAAATATTCACAGCGCTCCCAGTGTGTGTTGTCCTGTTGGTGAATGTTTGACCACCATGGATATGAGCATTTGTGAGCTGATCATTAAAGGATGGAATTGCTGTTGGTTAAGGTCATCTGAGCTCCTCTTCAGTTGCACTAAGTATATGTCATCATGAACCAATAGATTACCAACAACACTAGCCTCTTCAATAGTAGACACACAGAGAGGTAAAAGACGTCCTATGACCTGCAGGGAGAGGTCATCTAGAATGGTGTTGCAATGATGCATGAGATGCCTGACTCTCAATGCCCTTGACATACCTCACCAGAACCTTGACTACATGGATGACAGACTGAGTTGTAAAGGAGCAAATCTCCTGGACTGATGAGTTCAGATCTGAGAGTGAGAGAGGAGATGACCATCAAAGTTGTTGATCAAAGGATCCAGTAGTATATCCTCAGACTGGGCATTGCAGAGCTCATTGATTACCCTGAAAGTACCCAATGGAACTTTGCTCATCATATTACGGCCTTGTTTGACAAAAATCAAACTTGAGACATTGATGTTGTCATACACCAAGGCATGAGGATGCAGGCAAGCAGCCCATGCTCTCTCAACAGAATGGTCTGCCAGAGCCTGAGCCATCTTAGCAATACTTGAGTAAGACACCAAGAGGCCAGTCCGATGCAAGACATCAATCATCTGCCTAGAAGTTCTACATGCCCAAGCATATAGACTAAGACCTATAGTGACCTTGGATGAACACCTAGAATGTAGGAAATGTAACTGTGCCATTATGATGAACAACACCTGACAGAAAAGGTAATGAGAGTGTGATCCAACCAAGCAGTTAGACTGGTAAACACATACAGTACCCTGGTTCTTTGACTTGGCGGTTTTCACCCTAGCATGTGATGCCTTTGATTCACAAGCAGCATTGAGCACAGTTGTCAGTGTTGGTGGAGTGTTGGAGGAAACACTATTCATTATCTTGCAAATATCCCACTGTTCAATAAATTCAGGTGTCACATTGGAGGTGTTCATACAGAGGTGTTTCTTGGCACCCTCCATTTTGTATGGACCTTCTCACAGACTAGACAAACTGAGTGTGAAGACATCCAGTCATTAATGATGGGCCCACCCTTGCTGTCTTGGACAAAGGTGTCAAATAGTTTGAGTAACAAATCTTGATTGCAAGGGGAAAACAGCACATTCCAGAACACTGAAAATCCACCAGTTCTGTCAATAACAAGTAAGGTAGGTCTCATTAGGAACCTGCACCCCCTTAAAATGATGTTTTCCTCTTAGCTCAGTCAGATCAGAGCATTAAAAAAAAAAAAAAAGAGAGAAAGATAGATGAACTTCTTCTCTTTAGGTCCCTGATTTTACATTTTTACATTTATGAGGAGGGAAGGAGGAGATAGTAATTCTTTGACAAGTAGGGTGTGCTGGTTTCTGATGACATCTACCTTAGAAGAAGTTCAACCACAGTGCACTTAAGATCTCAGAGGCTATGCAGGACCACCAACAAGGACACATTTCTAGGTGTCTTTGGCTTTCATTGGCAAGGGATGATACTGCTGAATAGGTCCCCGTCAGTGTCATTGGATGTATTGGGGGCTGTGGCATCTATAGGAGCAAGAAATGACAAGGGAGAAAGATAGGGAGTCCTCGCTTCACTTCCAGATACAGAGCTCCCATGTTCAGTAGGACCACTGAAGAACAGCAAATGCAATGCAGTTCCAACAGCTGGCATTTCAGGAAAAAAGTCAACACTATTTGAGGGACTGTGACTATAAGGAAATACAGATGTAGTATGACTTGGGTATGTATATGGAGTACTATGTGGTGTGTGGGAAGCACATGCCCATCTGGACAAGACAAATTGCATCAGCATATATTCAAGATTGGAGTCAAAGATGCAACATACCCTGTTGTGTTTTCTGGAATTGAAAACAGTCTGAGAGCTCCCATTGTCTAAAGCCACAGTACCATGCTCCAAACCCATCCTTTCGCAGTTGTAGATAGGGTGGCTCAGATGTCCTGCAGTTCAGTCTACAAGGGATGGTGTCAGCCACACAGTACTGGGCTTGGTTTGCTGCACAGGACTGTCTGCCAACCTAAAGGTAGGCCCTTGATTCCATGGCAGGGTGTTTGCTCTCCTGCATTGGTGAGGACTCAGATCAGATGAAGCCGCACTTCCAGGTAATGCAAAGCAGAATGACTGAGCAGCAAGTAATGACTGGCCTGGTGCAGAGTGCTGAACTGGAGAAAGCCCAAAGGTAGAGTCAAGAGAAAATACCTGAGTGCCAGGTAAGCCAGATTCCATGGTAGCAAAGTACATGGCACACAAGTCAAAGAGCCAATACACAGAACTTAGCATGTGTGCAGAAGTGAGTATTTGGATTTGTTGTACATGTGACATAACAGTATCCAGGATAACAGTACAGATTTCTGATTCCACTTGATTAGGACAACAACTATATGTGTACAAGTTTCAAATATTCTATCAATCACTCTCAGCCACCTCCCATTCAGGACACAATTGGTCCTGGTCCCTCTATCAAAGTTCTGCGTAGCCAACACCCCATAGAGGGAATGGTCACTGGTCTAGGCCAAAACAGGCAAACTAGGGGATTTCAGGGCTACAGCCTGACCCAACCCTGCACTGTTGTTGAGTCAAGTGGGCTTGCAGTGCCACTGCTGAGGAGATCAAGGTGTGCATAAAAGCATTCCCCCCCTGGTGAATGGCATACATCACCAGCCATGCTGCTCCAACCATTTGAGGAGAAGTGAGCTGTTAGGTAATCTTGTGCTAAGAGGTTAATAAGGGTTTATTGTGTGTGTTCAATGTTGTTTGATCATGTCCCATGCCTCTCCCTGCATTTGTTGTGTTCCTTAGAACCTTTCATCTTCTCTCTCTTTTTCCCCTTGCTCTTCTCATTGCAAAAAATGAACTGCCTTTGTTTGCTTTTGAATATGCTGCACCATCTCTTTTTTCAAGTCACATTTCCTGCCACCATCCTTAGAGAGTTTCAGAATCATGCTCATCAATGCACATGTTCCTGCCTGTGTTAGTTTCCTGTCCAAGGTCATGTGCTATTGTGTTTCCACTAAATGCTGATCTGACCTGGACCAAAGGATCTTTTGAGTGACCAACAAGTGTGATGATGACAAAGGTCAACACTCTAACAAGAGGTTGTGGACAGCAATCGTAACAAGGGGGCAAGATATGGGACAGGAAAGGACTCACCAACTAGAATATAGTGGCAACAAGTAGAGAGGTAACAACACAAGGTGTCTCTGCTTTAGATTTGCAAGTCTACTACAGTGGAAGTCAAACTGCAGTGGAAGTCAAACTGCAGTGGAAGTCAAACTGCAGTGGAAGTCAAACTGCAGTGGAAGTCAAAACAACTAAGCAAAGGACTACTTGACCAAAGAGTCCTGTATATCTCTGTCAAAGCATAATAAGTACATAAGTATTTTATCTATAGCAGTTACAACATTACAGGTAGTATACATACATATGATTACCATATTAGGGTACTCTGTTACACACAAAGTGGGCACAAACTCCAATCTGAAGGGTGCAGCTCTCATCAGCATCACATGCAGTGACAATGAAGAGTTCTGAGGTGTTTCACATCAGGCATCACTGAAAACACAATATAGTGGACACCTTTACTCATCACTTATCATGTAATGGACATGGTGGGACCATAGGGACCAGTTTTCCTATATATAGGGGAGTAGAGCCCCTCTGAATATTCAAGTCATTCACTCTACACAACACTTGAGCTACCACTCTACACACACTCTATCTAGTCACTTAACCTTCACAAGGTGAGACTCCATAAACCTGCTTTGCTGCACAACAATATCTATAGACACATGGGCTGGCTTTGAAGCTGAGCCCAAATAGAGTCATATCCATATCATCCAATAAGAAACATCCATCCAGTGACAAGGGCTTATCATGATGTAATCTACTGAGTCCATCATCTCTATGTCCATGTGAGCTGCTAAGTGTGCTCAGGTCATGTATTATCAACACCTCAATCAGCTTCCACCTTGGTTTCGCTCATGACTCCACTTCCTGCACTGTTCAAAGCAAACACTTTTCTGATGCAAGACTATGTTTCATATTTTCTGTCTCATACTAAAGCATATTAAGAGCACCCAATCAATAGCACATATCCCACCTGTTGTAGCATTTTCACCAAACACTGATCTGACTTGGATCTGAAAGCCTTCCTTGATTCAACTCTAAGCCAAGTGCATGGCTTGCAACCTAGACAATAACTTGTAAAGGATGAATAACCTTAGATGGTTCCCTTATACCACCTAACCAGGTGATAGCCTAACACACAAGTTGGCAACAAGATGAGAAGATAGTCACACAGACCAATGACTCTGCTATAAGAAGCTCTGAACTATGCCTGAGAGGAATACAGGTGGATGTTCAAGACAACTAAGCTAAAGACTACCAGCAAACCAAGGCAGTCTTATATACAGTATAAGGGCTGGCTTTTAAGCTGAGCCCAAACATGATTGTATCATCCAATAAGAATCAATCATCAAGCCACAGGGGCTTATCATGAAACATACTGTAAGGTAGGTCTCATTAGGAACCTGCACCCCATGATGTAAGCTCTAAACCCTAGGGTTTGATTAAGTAAGCATTATGTAGGGTAGCCACGGTGAGGGGTTTGACAAAGCCCAGAGTGGGGTTACCTTAGGGTTAGAGCATGTGAAGATAGTTGAATAGTTGATCCTGGAGCATTTTGTTGTGAAGTTTGTGGGTCTGAAAACAACTCCAGGACAAACTGAGAGATAATCCAAGCATTATCAATGTATGCACATGTGGGATTCTAGTAAGTTACAAGTGGGAACATTGCTAGCTATTAATTGTGTCCTTCGCTTTGAGGATGTTCTGTGGTGGCAGGGTGCGATGCCCGTGGTACTTCTTGTTCACCCATGCTGCTTGTGAACCTGACAATCCATCCCTGTAAGCAGCAATGAAACATGCAGCTCGATTTGCAAATCTGCAGTGAAGTGGGCTTTGCAAACACAAAAGAAAATAAACACATACCTTCATATTTGATGAATGGGGACACTGTCAAGGCTGTCCCTGACAGTGGCCTCCATTTCGTGAGCCATCTTTGCTTGGGGAACTGTGTGGTAATGTGACTTGGCTGCCCCCCAGAATTGCTCAATGAAATTCATCTCACAGTGATATTTTGGATAGAAGTTGCATTTGTGGCGATGCTTCTCAATTAGCTCTTCAAGCTGTGACTTCTGAGCCATGAAATCGGGCTGGAAGTAAAGCAGGTGCCAACAGCAACAGTCAGAGCGGCCAGGGAGGCACTTGGACTCAGGGCACTGAGCAGCCAATCCTGCATCTGGCCACAGCCCACATTTGCGAATGAGTTGATCCATGCAGTTGAACCAGCTGGGCATGGAGGGGTGGTCTTTGGCAAAGTAGAGATCCTGCAGTTGTCTGTCAGGAAGGGTGCTGCAATGCATGCAAACCCTGCAGTTCTTGTGCATCCACCCTTTCTTTGGAGCTGAGAGGGAATGAGATAAAACATCAGGCAAAAGATAAAATACGCACCTTTGACCATCATATGAGCCAACAGTGCATTGCCTGCACGCTTCTGGTGGCTCGGCACATTGTCAAAGAGGAACAATGCCTGGGCATAACCATTTGTGATATCCTCAAAGATGTCAATCACTTTGTCCACCTGCTTGAGGAGGTGGTCAGCAATGAACCATCCTTCTCTGTTCTTCCCAGGCCGGAAGATTAACCAGGCCTCACTGTGAAGGGGTGAGGGATTTGAAAGGAGAAAAAACCACAACAACACACTGGCCATTGTGACACAGAGAGCCCCAGTCTGCAGTGAGAAAGTCTGAGACCATGAGAGTGAGGCCCTCTTTCTTCTGTCTCAGAACCACGTTCTGTCCCAGACAGGCCCAATATATCTTTCGCTGGTCGTTTTGGTAAAAAGTCGACTCATCATGAGTGATGAGGACAAGGCGAAAGCAGCCAACCACACCATCCACAGGAAAGCCTGATGGCCATGGGAGTTCATTACCCTCATCATCCCAAGTGTGAAATCAGTGCTCATATTCCTGAAACCTTTCCCCAAACCCTGTTCGGTATTCCACGACATCCTCATGCTTGTGGCCATCAACATACATCCCGTTTTGGTGTCTGCCATGCTTCCACCCCAGCTTGCCTAACCAGCGGCAAGCTGTGCTTTTCGCTATCATTGGCCTGAAGATCCCAGCCTGAGTGAGTTGTTATTGAATCTCTGGGCTAGAGGTTCAATTCTTCAATCTTGGGCTCACTCTCGCTCAGAGGATGTATTTCATCTGCTGGTCCATCCACTGGCTGCACAGTTAGCTAGTCATGTGATCAAACTGGGCTGAGATCGCACATTGCATGGATTCCCAGAGGATCTGGGTCCTTATGGCCCGGGCATTTGACAATGTTTGGAGGCAGGATCATTTACAACATTTTCACAATGGCATATGTTTGTTTTTTCAGGATATTAGGAAGGTTTGCAGGTTGTTCAGTTGGGGGGTAAAGCCCATCTTTGTAAGCTGACTAATGATTTACATGTGATTTTTCCTATCACATGGGTAGCCATTGCATCACATCAATTTCAACAACTTTGCTTCAAAAGACTCGAAATGTCTAGTTATTGTGTTTTAAGGGAAAAAAATTGTTCATGCCTTAGCTTGGTCAAACAAAAATATTGTTGAAAAATAAAAAGAGGGTTCAGAAGTGTATCTTAGTCCTAGTTAGACCCTCTGTTTACATTTTGACATTTGTGATGAACGAGTGAGGAGATGAGGGACAAAAGAAACTATGAATTGCTTACATCATGGGGTGTGGGTTCCTAATGAGACCTACCTTACATGAGGCATAAGGCCCCATATGAATCAGAGATAAGACACAACATATGACTCACAAATGACATCATAACCAAGATAACAAGATATGGTGCAATATCAACACATCATGGAACTGTTCTATCAGAATTGACCCATAAAGGGAATTGTCCAGACCTTCAGCACTCAGGAACTCCACATCTGAGGCATACATCATGAATCTAGTCCTGGGTCCACCAAGACCCTATGACATTGGCATAGATCTGCCACTTGGCTGGCATCATCTATCCAGACCTTCCATCAAACCCATCCTTGAAGTCCCATGACTTATGGTTTAGATCAGCTATGTGACAACATGTGATCTGGGACTTTCATGTGATATGATCACATGACCTCTATCTTTCCTGCAACACTTCTGCCAGTATCTGAGGGTCCATCATGGACAATCATTCCACTCACTAACTGGCCTTGTGCAATGCTTCATCTTCATCTTTAATGTAATCTTCATCTTCTGCCTCTGGCCATCCATCAGCCTGGGCCCATACTAGTAAGGATTGGCACAGGTAACCCTGGGGTATTCCAGGGCTACCCATACCTGTACCCGTGAAAACCTGTACCTGAAGTCAAGGGTATGGGTTTTTGCAGGTACAGGTCAGGGTTTCATATGGGTTCATGCAGGTGTGGGGGTATGAAACCCCACGGGTAAAACAGATGGGTACTAGACTATTGTGGCACATTATCCTGTGCCCACATGGGCTTCATTGACACAATAGCCCAAACTTGTCAGCCATGTCAAGGGGCCCACACACAAATTTTGGCAGCATGGTAAGGCAGAGGACATCAGGAGCCAGCAACCCTAATCCAGTGAAACTTTTCATTTCTTTGCTCATGCAAATGCTCCACTTCAAACTCATATTAGACAAATGTAACTAGATAGAGTTGAAGTACAGATACATAGCTACAGAAATATCAGAAGCTTTTAAAAAAATACCAACTTTTACAGGGAATTTTGCCTCAACAATCCATCTTTTGCTAAAAGCATTTTCTCGCCTTTGCGAGTTGACTGGCAATTTTTGTCAAAAACAAATCTTATTTTTGTCTACATTACATAATGGGTCACGTGATTTCTACCATACAGGGAGATACGCCTGCTCACCCACTTGAGTCCAAATGAAACACATATGGGCCGTAAAAAACAGGTAAATGTTTTGCATGCACAAACCCTTGCAAGAGCATGTCAAGCAAAGTGAGAGGTGCAAAAAAACCATATGTTCTTACCTGAAATCAGTGTGATCAGCACGATCATGATGGTCATCCTAGGGCCTGGTTCTGACCTTGTTGAGGACAACCCTGTGCCTAATGTCATTCAAAATGATGAGTTAGTAGATGTGAATACAGAATACAAGGATGCACTGGAGAAAATCCTTGAAAGCCCAAGTCCAGGAGACATGGACACGTTTCCTGATGGGCTGTCTGATGCAGATGAGTTGCCTGATGATGCTGAGATTGTCAATGACTCTGATCTGCGGTGATTCGCCTCTGTGCTGCAGGAGGCACAGCGCCATGCTGTTCAGCTGGAGAATGAGGGGGTGAAAACAAAGTGAAAGACTCCAAAAATGTACTGAGGGAATTCCAAAAAAACCATGCAATGCTGTGAGAGGGCTCATGAGGTTTTGGCGTCGCAAGGATACCATGACATCTTCTCCTTCATGGCGTTGAAGGAGAAGGAGAATGTTAGCCTGAGAGGACATTCTGGCAATGAGGGACTTACCGATCTCTCAACGCCTGGAAGGGATGACCCCAAATAAGAGCGGGGATGGTGGCACCATCAAGATGATGTCGCACCCAGTCCTGCTGGCACTGCACTCAGTCGTGTTGCTGGATTTGCACCTGATCATGTTGATTGCACACAAGACGGCGTTGGTGTTGGTGCAGAGAGTGTGACTGCCGAAAGTTGCACTGGCCCCTGTCTCATCCCCGGTCCACTTGATCAGTCTGTAGAGGCGGACAAAGATGAGCCATGTACCTTTACCAAAGAGGAAGAGAGCTCAGGGGAAGATGAGATCACGAGCCATCAATGGCATTGCACTGGCACACAGCAGTGGGTTCTTGACCCCAATGAACAACCTTCCAAATTTGGAGAAGGTGTTAGCAGTGACATCGAGCCACTGGAGAGTTGACCTGGGAAAGGGAAAGAGTGTCACTGGGCCACTCAGGAGGAGGAAGAGAGCTCGGATGAAAGCTCGAAAATCTTTCGTGCTGCCAGTGGGTGCTACAGACAGGTTCGCAAGGGCACTTCTGGGTAGTGGTTTGTGGGCTCGGCTCAGAAGCTGGTGGCCAGACTAAGATGGCTGTCTGAAGATGGGGACAAGACTGAGACGGGGGCGTCTTCGCAGGGCTGATGGCCAAGTCTTTGCTTTTGGCAAAGGGCTCCCACAGTCTCATGTTTTGGGCCCTGGTTGATATGGAGGTGCATCTTTGGCTGATGATTCACCTTCACAATTCTCATTTTGCATTCTGATTCACCCACTTTGCAATCTGATTCACCTCATGATCCTCATCGCAACTCAGGATCGTCAACTTGAAAGCCTTCTGACAGCTTTTCCATCTTCATGACTTGATATGCCATGGCCCACTGCATGAACTCTGCGACAGCCTCTGGCCCTCCATTATCGGTCTCCCTGTATAAATCTCAGTCGTCTCCCCCTCACAAGGTACTATTGATCTTTCTTCCCATACCATACAACTGACATTCACAATGTCCTCTCGACCATCACAAACAATCAACCCCCCTGCTAGGTTTACCACCACTGATGCTGCTGATCATGAGCCATCATCTCGTTGCATGGGCAGGACTGTTCCTTCCACATCCACACCATCAGCCACCCCCCAGCAAACTTCTACACCAGTTGCATCATCATCCCCACTCCCTGTGTCCTCACCACCACCACCAATGGATACTGAAGATGATACTCTTGCTAAGAACTCAGATTGTCAACCTTCAAAACATGCTTCAAATAACATGCTCAAGAGTACACTGTCCAATGACAGTGTCATCACAATCTCCACCACGGCTGATGAAATGAATGCTGACACCCCAGATGGCATGCCAAATCCCAAGAAAGCCAAAACATCCACCTCATCAGGCAATCAAGACATTCCAGGCAAGCATTCAGACATACTGGTCATCAATATTGATGACATCCTGGACCCGGTCAATGAGCAGCTGAACAGGTCAGAGCCCTCTGCTGACCTCAAGTTTTTTTTCACTGCCGCCCCTTCCCTCCCAGGTCAAACAAAATGATGCATGAAGTGCAACCTCTGCACATAAGTACTCCCTTTTTTTTTTTTATCTATGGACTTCCTTCTCACAACATGGCACAGTCAAGGACTTGGCTGTGCCAAGGTGGAAAAGCTCATAACCAATGAGCACTCAACACTTCAGCACCACTTAGCTGCGCTTCACTTGGTGTGTTCCTTCCTTCAATATCACTGATACACTCAATCAGTATCTCACTTCTAGGCTCGATACCAGAAATGGTGTGATGCAAACAAATTTGATTCAATGCTTCCAGGAGATACCAAGCAGCGCAGGAAGGCTGCACTGGATACCTGCCACAAGACCCAGCAGACCACACTTGGGAACCATTTCCCTGCTCATGAGGTGGTTGTCCCATACAGTGAGAGGGCATTTGAGGCTGCCAGCCTTGAATGGCTTATCCAGACAAATCAGGTATGTATTTCTCATCTCCCCACTCTTTCAAAAGATCTGATCTATTGTGTCTACTAGCCGATCCAGGCATTCAAGCATCCTAGCTACAAGAGGATGTTGGACATGGCCTCACGAGCAACATGCAGCATCACCCTTCTCTCACCCAAGAGAACATGTTCATGCATCATTCACATGTTCAAGCAAGAGATGTGTCTGCTTAAGAAATGCCTTAATGTGTGTGTTTATACTTTTCACTTATTCGCTGACTGACATTCACTTATTAGGGCTCCACAGTTGTCAGGCATATCAGCCTGACTTGCAATGCTTGGCAGGCAGACAATGCTGACTTGTATTTTGCTGTCACAGGGCACTGGGTTGAGGAACGCGCCCCAGGTGAGTGGAACCTAGAGCATGCATTGCTCAGTTTTGTGCAGATGAATTGCTCGCATAATGGAAGTCACCTGGGGCAGGTCCTTTACAAGGTCTGCAACTGGCTTCAAATTGTTCAAAAGGTGAGTTTTCATCGTCTGCACTTGATATCCCTTTGCTCACTCTCACTTCACACATTTCAACAGGTCGGTCATGTTACGTGCGACAATGCCAAGAACAACAATACAATGATGCAAGAGTTTGCAAACTGCTACCGCATCAAGACGGGACAAGATTTTGATGTCAAACACCATCAGATCAGGTGCGTTTGCACCTTTTCTGACATTCCAATAACTGATTTTCTTAGGTGCCTTGCTCACATCATCAATCTCGCAACACAAGCTGTCATCTCTATGTGCAGCCAGTCAAGGTACTACAATGGCAACCCCAATGACGACCACCTCCCTGATGACCTTGCAGCACCAATGCGAGATGAGATTGGGATCATCTGAGCTATCTGTATTAAGGTATGGCTCTATTTCTGATTGAATACCTCAGGTGCTGACCTGCCCTGAGGGGTATGCAGGGGTGCTCATCATCACAGCGCAAGGAGGCTTTCAAAGCTGCACAAATTCGTAATAGCCTACCTCCAGTGAACCTTCTGCTTGATATGAAGGTTTGCTGGAGCTTAACGTATGTCATGCTGTACCGTGCCGTGTCGCATCATCTGGTGAGTTTGTATTGCTTCATTCTACTAGCTCTAACTTCTTACTGTATCTCAAGGCGGTTGATGAGTTCATCATAGGGGTGGGACTCAAGGAGACCAACACCAATAAGCAGCGTAAATTATCTGCACTTGCTTTACATGATGAAGAGTGGACATGTGTTCAACTCTTCTGCAATCTGCTCATGGTACGTCCATACTTTCATCATGCCCTCCTACCTACTGATCCTTAATCTCGTCTTAAATCTCATCTTGAACAGCATGCTGACAGAGCACAACAGGCATTCTCTGTGGCGGTGATCCCAACTCTTCAACTGGCACTCCCTGCCATCGAAGATCTGTATATGTCTTGGGAGAAGGCCTCAATGAAGTCACAATACAAGAGTTTCGTACCAGCACTTAACGCTGGGATGGCAAAGCTCAACACATACTACGAGCGCTCAGCAGAATCAGATGCACACAATATGGCCATGGGTAAGGTGTATTCATCTGATGCATTTGCTGTACGCTGATCTTGTCACCTTACTGCTGAAGTTCTTGAACTGTCAACAAAAATGGTGTATTTCCAGAAACATTGGTCACCAGACCTGGTTTCTGAGGTCGAAGACGCTGTCCAGGCAAAGGTATGTCCACAATATTTTTATAGCATCTCACAGTCGATGCTCATTCATATGTGTATTCATATTTTCATAGTTTATCAAATGCTTTAACAAACAGCACCAGGATTCCGGTGCGAAGTCAATCTGCATCTGCAAGTCTTCATCTAGGCGCAAGTCCGCACATCCCAATATCGATGACACTGACTCTGAGGACAACAATAGTAACCGTGAGGCCACAGTTTCCCCAGCTAATGCGTGGGTGGAAGAATGGAAGGCCTATCTCAAGACAAACAAAGATATTCTGGAAGGCATGGGGATTGTCTGATGGTGGGGGGTAAGTATTTTTTCATCGCTATTGATCCACTAACATACTTGATTGTAGTTAAAGGCTCTCAATATCCCACTTGGTGTACATTGGCCCACGATTACTTGGCTGTCATGGCATCCTTGGTATCAAGTGAGCAAGCCTTCTCTGCTGCTGGGATTACAATTTCCAAGTGACACAATTGGCTCGATGGTGACATTGTGGAAGCACTGCAATGTCTCAAGGCCCTACTTCAAGGAAATGTCAGTCTGAGGTTTATTCCCAGTGTAGCCAATGAAGAGACTTACCTGGATGACACTGATACACAATCTGTCTACCAAGAAGGGTCTGCAAGCGAAGCTGTTGAGAGTGCTGAAGATTGGACTTGGGAGAATGTTGGAGACAATCACAGTGATGGCAGTGGTGATATAAATGATAGTGATGACAATCTTGAAGTGTAGTTGGTCGTACAGTAGTAGTACAACCTGATCAACATAGTGGTATTGCTCTCATAAAATATTATTCACACACAGTTTCTAGTTTCTACTACTACAAGCCACGTAGGGCTGTGTCTAGCTGGGGCTTTCAGGCTGTTGAGGGCCAAAGATGTCAAAGACTGGCAGTACCAGCTTAGTCTGTGAAAAATATGGGCCCAAAGACCCTGGGAGATGGGCCGAATACCCATCTTTCAGGCTGAGCCAGGCCTGCAAACCACTACTTCTGGGGAGGATGACCCCTGCCCTGCTGGTCTTGCTGCTGGTTTGGTGGAGACTTGGCATGCTGGGGCTGAAAATGCTGGGGCCAAAATCAATAGTGATCGTGCAGATGAAAGTGGGGATCACTCACCTGATCCCATTCCGAGTCAGTCCCCCACGACCATTCAGGGCACTCTAGTGAACTTGACTTGGAAGCTGATGGTGCATCATCAGCGTTGGAGGATGTGGTGAAGCCACTTGAAGGCTGGAGGGACCGTGTGGCACTCTCAAAAGTCCTTCTGAAATTGGTTGAGAAGTCTTGTGACTCATGGCTGGACCTTATCCTCTGTGCTCGCCTCACAGGGATGATAGGGGTCTTGAACCTCCATCTGGACCCAATGTCAAAATGTGGCTGGACAAGTGCATCGGTCCTGGTTGCCAAAGTTGAAGGTTGTGGTGTGGGATGTGCACAAAATCTGCAGAGTGGATACTCACCTTCATCCAGTCTGGGGAGCTCCCTCTGCACCATCTTGGCCAGTCAAAATGGAGCATTCTTGAGGATGAGGATCTTGCAATGACTCTTCAGGCTCTGCTCATGTCCCACACAAAGGGTCACTATATCACAGCAAGCAATGTTGTGGAGCTTGTCTCCAGCCCAGTCATACAGGGCAAGTTCTCACGGTCTGGGATTTCCTGCACTTCAATTTCTGAGTGCACAGCATGTTGCTGGTTGCACAAGCTTAGCTATTGCTATGGCCCCATGAAAAATGGCATGTATCTTGATGGGCATGAGTGTGTGGATGTTGTGGCATACAGAAATTCCTTTGTTGCAAGATGGAAGGAGTATGAAAAGTGATTTCACACCTGGGACAGTGATGGGATTGAACACAGACCCCAAAATGCTTTCCCTGTGAAGGGTGGAAGATTCAGATTGATCCTTGTCACCCATGATGAATCAGTGTTTTATCAAAATGACTTCAGAAAGACCCACTGGATTGCAAGCACCAGTAAAGCCACACCAATTCCAAAGGGTGATGGGCAGTCAATCATGGTGTCATATTTTCTAACATCTGAGTGGGGTTGCTTGCTTGATAAGGGACCTGATGATATTATTGAGTCTGTATTCAATTCTTTAAAGGCCCACTTTTATATTGACTATTTTGCAGAGAAGCCAGGGTCATCTTCAAACCAGGCATTAATAGGGATGGCTGGTTCACTTCAGCAAACCTGCTTCAACAGGTGGACTATGCCATTGATATTTTTGAGGGCAAGACCAAGGGAAACTCACAGGGGCTTTTTCTCTTTGACAATGCCCCTTCACACAGGAAAAGAGCTGGCAATGCCTTATCAGCAAAAAGAATGCCTAATGGTATTTTTATCCTGATTTCACTTCTATGGGGCTGACAACTTGCCCTGCAGCACCCAGGGCCAAGTGGACCAACTCTAAAGATGGATCAAGGATGTGCCATGGTGTAAACCCTCTAACTGGGGAGAGCCAGAGTTTCTATTTTCCTGATGACCATCCCACCATGCCAGGGTGGTTTAAAGGGATGGAGCACATTATTCAGGAGCATGGTCTTTGGCCAGAAACTGGTTTGCTTGCAGAGTGCTCAGGCTCCAAATGCCCTTCTGACAGAGATAACTGCTGCTGTCGCTCCCTTCTCTTCAACCAGCCTGACTTTGTTTCTCAGAAGTCAGAACTTGAAGAGCTTAATGAGAAGCGTGGCCACTTCTGTGATTTTTACCCAAAGTATCACTGTGAATTAAACTATATTGAACAGTACTGGGGTGCTGCCAAGCTTTGCTTTCGGACTGCAGGGAGAGGAGCGACCATTGATGAGATGAAAAAGAAGGTACTGGCTTCTCTGGATGACATACCCATTGAACAAATTCGTCAGTGTGTACAGACTTATTTCTTACTCTGTTCATTTCTTTCTTACTGCATCTATAGATATGCTAATTGCTCAGCAAGGTTTATCAATGCCTATGGTGAGGGCTTGACAGGTGCACCTCAGTAAAAAAGGATAGTCCGCTTTGGTTGGCTGGAGGTCGGCTGGAGACCGGTTCAGGTCAGAATGACTTGAAACTGACAAATTGCAAGGTTTCTGTACACGATAGTCAGAATTTAGGTCCGCTCATAGTCATGTTTAGTCAGATTGAATGCTGCTTGGACAATATTTTTGGGACAAAACGGTAGTCAACTTTTGCCGTTTCATAGTCATTGCAGGTCAGATTCAAGTCACTGCAAGTCAGCCCAAATCATTTTTTGACATCCTTCAAAATACAAAAAAATATGTTTATTCAAAAATACAATATCTATGCCTAATACATAAAGGGTGCTTGCTGCTGCATAGATCAAGGCGTAGATGCATTGCAAGAGTGCCTACCTAAGCACTGCTGCTATTGTCATGCATTGTGGCTTCAAGTTGCAGCTTACATTGGGATGCACCGCACTGAGCTCTTGTTGTGTTGGACACCCCGTGGTAATAGCTATAGCCAAGGTACATGTGGGGTAGCGGTCTTGTCATGGCCTCAGTGGTGGTGTTAGGGTGTGGTGCTGGGGAAAGTACGTGTGCTTGTAATTGATGTGAAAACACAGGGAAACCAACACTCAGCTGCTTTACACTTGTGAGGGTAGCTTTGATGGTGTCTTGGTGTGAATATGTGCAGGCAGGTGCACACCAGACTGTATAAAGCAAAATATGGAAGAGGTTCTTAGCGGGTAAGTTCAAGTGACTGCATGATTGCACTCACAACCAGTGGTGACATGGCAGAGTATATGCCAATGCAGAAAAGTTGTGGTCTGCAGTTCTGAGGTCGAAGTTCTGGTTGAGTCTGTGGTACAGAAAGAAAGTGGAGAGAATAGATGAGCAGAAAAGTCAGGACTGCATGAAAGAATCAAGACGGAAAAATCAACTAGACTAACTTAAGTGCACTTGCAAGTGATTTTTGAGTGTGGGAAATTATTTATCATTCTGTCATGTTGCGTGACGACCACCAAAGTTCCCTCTGTTCCTCATCCTCATGTTACACCCACTTCCACTTGTTCCACTCAAACTCTAAGTCTCACACAGTAAAGTCTATCAGGTTATCATCCCCACAATGCAATTAACAGAATGACTGGGGTGTCAGGGCCCACCTGTATTGTGTTGTTTCTACTCAGTCCTCTGATCTTACCTACAAAAAACCCATTCTCACCTCTCCCCAGGATACTGACGACACCACCCTCCCCCTCTAAACATTGCAAGATGAGTATTAGTTCTTTTAAGCCGACAATGTCACATTGACTCCGCCCATGTAGCCCTGGCACCATCCCTGCTACTGTGACTGTCAACACTGCTACACCACTTGCACCCACTACCACCACTAGGGCATGCCATTGCAGGTCTCGCTTTGCTGTGCTCTCAGCAGCCAGCACCTTTCTGTATATTAGGTGTAGATATTGTATTTGAATAAATGAGTTTTTCTGTATTTTGAAGGATGTTAAAAAATGACTTGGGCTGACTTGTGGTGACTCAAATCTGACCTGCAATGACTACAACATGGCAAAAGTTGACTACTGTTTTGTCCCAAAAATATTGTCCAAGCGGCATTCAATCTGACTAAACATGACTACGACATCAGCATTTTGTCCGATGACTGGCAGGCCTGGAAGGTAAGGAAATTTTTTGCCAGTCTCTGCCAGACACAGACAGGCAAGGTGCCAGAGCATCCAGTCACAGTTATATTTTCCAGAACATCCAGAACAAAGTGACTGGAGCCAGTCCCCCCAGCCAGTGCCAGTCATACACTTTTGCTTCAGGTTTTGAGGGTTATGTTTATTTTTTCAGTGGCATTTCTCACTTTTTGACTTGGCCTTGGAGGTCACAGACTTTCACATCTGTCAGCGCTTCTGGGACATTTTCCTTCCGAGCTTTCCAGGCCCATTTTGACTTAGAAGAAAGACAGCATGCAATTTGTATAGTACAGTAGTATAGCTTAGACTGGAATAACATGTTCTCACATCCGAGTCCTCTGTCCGACCTGCCATCACCGTCATTACCACCATGGCCACTGTTGTTGTGTTGCCACTGTCCCCGCCAATGTTGTGGCCATGGTCATCGTCATCACCTCATCAAGACTGGTGTTCTGTGGCAGCCATGGTCATCATCGTCATCACCTCATCGAGACTGGTGTTCTGTGGCAGCCATGGTCGTCATTGTTGTGGGGATGCAGTCATCACGACTGTTATCTTCCAGTTGTTGTGTCATTGTTATGGCTGCTGCCATTGTGTTGCCATTGTGCCAGTGGGAGCGCCTTGTTTACACTTCTGCTCAGTTGGCACCCAACATCAGGGCCTTGGTCGCTCCATCGTTGTCACTGTTGTGGGATTGTGTGTGATGAAAGGAGGGAGGAGGGAGGGAAGGGCAATAGAAATTACTAATCATGGCGAAAAAAATTTGGGTTCAGGAATCAAACACTTGGCCTCACTTACAAAAATAGAAGTGATGATGCAACCTGATACACCACATCAGCTGCACCTACCCCTCTCACTTATGATATATAATAGCAAAATATTATTTTGACATAAAATAACAAAGTCCACATCAGGAATCAAACCTTTCACCATGCAACAAAAAAGCACATGTCATCCAATACACCATGGCAACCACAATAAATTACTCTTACCCATGTTATATGAGTAGTACTTTTAGCAGAGTGACTTTGTCAAATTTTTTTTTCATTGTTGATTGATCAAAGCGTGGGAAGCAAAAATTACCTGTTCCCAGTATCAAGTTGTTGCACCATTGTTTCCTTCCATCCTCTCTATCCCCCCGTCCTCCCTCTGCCACTGCACCTTCTCTTGCTTCACAACTAGCGTGCACCACTCCACAACTGCAACCTCCACGCACTCTGGCTCTCATCAACCTTATGTGATATTATAGATAAGCATTTTGTTTTTCCTTTCATTCCTTCTCCTCTCAAACTAGCACAGGAAAACCACAACCACGACACTGCAGTCTGCCGCCATACCCTTCCATCATGTGTGCACATACACTCCAACTGCACCAACTCCATTGGTCATGCAGCCCAGCTGTCGTGCCCAACTGCCAACACCTTCACCACTGGACGAACCAGCTCGCTTCACCCGCCATCAACTACATCAACCAACACTGCCCTGACCACATGGCCACGACCCCCGTACATTTTTCTCTCTTTTCTCCTTTCATCTCTTGACGCGTGAACAAATCAGGTATTACCCATACCCATATCCCTCCCCCAGATACGTGGAACAGTATGACCCCATTCCTTAGCCATTCCCCCTCCGCCCTCACTGACGCTTTCTCACGACCCATAGGAAAGGCGGTGGCGCAGGAAGCCCTCCCCCTCCCCCGTTTATGTGGAAAGGGGCCGGTAAATGCACGCACCCCTCTCCTCCTACTCATCCCCTACTCATGCTCATACTTCGACAGGGCACGCAAACCAGAGGCTGCGCAGGACAGGGGCAGCTGTAGAAGAGTTGCCCACCCTTATTTCCGTGTTGAGGTCCAAGAAAGGTATGCCACTGCCCAGCCATTTTTTATCATTTGCTCACTTCAAACAGGATATGTGAGCCAGGACCCTGCCCTGTTTGCCAGGCGTACATGGTCCTGTGAGGTGAATCAGGCGTTGGCTGTGATGACGGCGGTAGTCAGCCTGTAGAAGTAGTTACAGTGTAAACCATAGCCTACTGATGAATATATTGACCTTCAAACCTGGATACTTTATGGATTGACGACTGGCAGCTGACTGGATGAGCTGGTTCGATTCTGGACAAATGGCTGGACAAACAACTGGGAATGTATTCGTATTCTGGAAGCATGTCTGGACATGGCTGGCGAGCATCTGGCTCCAGTCAGCCTGTCTGGATCAGTCAGGAAATTATGGCTCCAGTCACCATTCTGGCGTACTGGCATACTGGAGCCAGTACCTCCAGTACGCTCCAGGCCCTCAGATAAAATGCTGATGGAGCGGACCTAAATTCTGACTATCGTGTACAGAAACCTTGCAATTTGTCGGTTTCAAGTCATTCTGACCTGAACCGGTCTCCAGCGGACCTCCAGCGGACCAAAGCCAACTATCCTTTTTTACTGAGGGTGCACAGGCAGCATGGGCAAACAGAAAGTATCACAGTAATTGCACCCTTCCCCCAGATATGATTAGAGAGATAAAAGATTATATTCTCCAATGAGGAAAATTTCTACTATACATGCAATCTTTCCCTTTAGCTTTCCTATCAACTTTGTAGTTAAACTCTACTCTGAAACACATATTTGTCAGCTTATGTAATCAGGTACAGAACCTAACCCTAGGGTTTGCAGTTTAAGTTAGGGTTGCTGGTTCCTGATGTCCTCTGCCTTAGAGAAATGGCACAGGCCCCATCTGACCAAGTTGGCAGCTGTATGTGTGGGCCCCTGCATAATATACATGCTGTGTCACTTCCTGTGCCTACATGGGCTTCATTGAGGCAATAGCCCAAAGTTGTCACCCATGTCAATGGGCCCATGTGTGAGTCTTGGCAGCATGGTACAGATGTGGCACTGGCCCCATCTGACCAGGTTGGCAGCTGTATGTGTGGGCCCCTGCATAATATATGTGCTGTGTCACTTCCTGCACCCACATGGGCTTGATTGACACCATAGCCCAAAGTTATCAGCCATGTCAATGAGCCCATACATGATATATGGGCTGCACATGTGGGCCCATGAATGATATGCATTGCTCTCTCACTTCCTGCATGGGCCTCATCAACACAATACCCCAAATTTGTCAGCCATGTCAATGGGCCAATGCATGGGTTTTGACAGCATGCTATAGCAATGGTACTAGCTCTATCCAACCAAGTTGGCAGCCGTACACATGGGCCCATGCATAATATCAATCTGTTTCACTTCCTGTGCCTGCATGAGTTTCATTGATGCAATAGCCAAAACCTGTCAGCCATGTCAAAGGACCCACATGTGGGTCCTCGCAGCATGGTATTGTTATTTGTTGTGCCTTTCATTCTCTTGTCTGTTTGTGTCTGTACAATGCTCCAAGTCAAGTTTCCTTACTCAGTAGTAGCTTAGTCAGGTCGTTATATCCTGCAGAGGATGAAAAAAGTACCCTTAGTCTTATATCCTCCTCTGCAGGTGAGTAGTAAAGTTGTCTCTATCTTAATAAAGTCTTATATCCTCCTCTGCAGTCCCCTTGCTTCCAAGGGTCCCTTATAGGTCACATTTTGACAGGTATAGGAATGGCACTGGTCCCATCCAGCCAAGTTGGTAGCTGTATGTGTGGGCCCATGCATGATATATGTGCTGTCTCACTTCCTGTGCCTGCATGGGCTCCATCAACACAATAGCCCAATCTTGTCAGCCATGTTAATGGGCCCATGTATGAGTCTCGGCAGCACAGTAGGGAAATGGTGCTGGCCCCATCTGACCAAGTTGGAAGTTGTACATGTGGGCCCCTGCATAATCTACACACTGTGTCACTTCCTGCAACCACATGGGCTTCATTGATGCAATAGCCCAAACTTGTCAACCATGTCAAGTGGCACATGCACGAATTTTGGCAGCACAGTAGGAAAATGGCACTGGTCCCACCTGACCAAGTCAGCAGCTGTATGTGTAGGCCCCTGCATAATATATGTGCTGTGTCACTTAGTGACCCATGCCCATGTGGGCTTCATTGATGCAAGGGCCCAATGTTGTCACCCATGTATGAGTCTTGGCAGCACAGTAGGGAAATGGCACTGGCCCCATCCCACCAAGTCAACAGTTGTACATGTGAGCCCCTGCATAGTATATGTGCTGTGTCACTTCCTGCACCCACATGGGCTTCATTGATGCAATGGCCCAAACTTGTCACCCATGTATGAGTCTTGGCAGCACGGTAGGGAAATGTTGCTGGCCCCATCTGACCAAGTCCATGGGTGTACATGTGGGCCCCTGCATAGTATACATGCTCTCTCACTTCCTACCCTGCATGGGCTCACCCATGGGTTTTGGCAGCACCGTGGGGTAATGCCACTGGTGCCATCTGACCAAGTCAGCAGGAGTATGTCTGGGCCCATGCATATTATTTGTAGCTTCATCTCTGATCATTTGGGTTTTCTCAATCTCTTCATTGGTTTTTTAAATTGGCCTATTCATTAATTTCGGTAACTTCTGCTTCATTTCTGGTCATTAACACTGGCCCCATCCAATCAACTCAGCAATTTTATTCATGGGCCCCTGCTTGATATATGTTCACCCTCATTGATGGGCCCACATGGACTTTCCTGAGACACTACATCTATTTGCATGCAGGCTTCTACAATTAAATCGCTTATACCTTGTGACATTATGTGAACAAGTGACACCTTTCTCCAAGTGAAGCCCAGCCCATCATCCAAGAACCAGTTCAGTAGCCCCCACCATTGCTTGAATGTGACCACAAAGAATCAAGTCTTTTTTTAATCAATGAATACTGCATGCTGTTCTCAAGCCATGCCCAAACCAGCACAATCTTGGAGGTATTCCAAGGCAATGTCTTTAGGAACCTTGGGAGCACTGTTGTCAGGGCTATTCCTGCAGCAAAGCTCTTCAAGCTTTCGTGTGATTATGCCTTCAGTATCTTCAATGTTGTGCCACATCACCATTGAGGGGGGATAGCCTTGGTCAGGAAACTTGGGCTCATTGTCATTGTTGCTTGAGCCCTTGCTGCTGCTGCTCTCTTCTGATTCTTTGACATGTGGGGAAGCTTTCTTGCTTGCTGTCTCATGGGATGTGACTCAATACATGGTGCTGTTGGGCTCAGATGGTCTTCATCTGAATCTTCAACTTCAATTGGTTTGGTGATGATCTCAGCATTTCCAGGGTCCAGAGACCTTTCCAGAATCAGATTGGGCACATCACTTCCATCTGGAGTTGCTGCAGCTTCTGAGATTTGGGGTTGCCCAATTTGAGGAAAACAATGCACCTGGCCCAGTATTCCACCACGTCTGTCTTGCATTTGCAGCATTCTTGAGCCCTGCAAAACTTTACAGCTTTTCTTTGGCGTTTGCAGTGATTTATGGGCTACAAAGTCCAACTTACAGTGACACCAGATTACTAGGCACATGACTTTTATGTCATGTGTTTTCTCCATGACCTCTTCCTCATTGTTGTGAAGTTTGCTTAAATTGACTCTAAAAATAAAAATATCATGTTTGCACTGACATACTTTGATGTGTGAAACTTTGTCAAATTTATTTATTTATGAAAATCCTCTTTACATATTGGAGAAGGGGTTCTTCCCTTCTAATCCCTTAGATATTTTCAATCCAATATTTTGAGAGGGATGAGTGAGCAAGCCAAAATGAACAACATTTTGCTTATATAAGGGGTGTCAGTTCCTGATGGTGGTACCTTAGGAGGGAATGACTTGGCATGTCAGGAGGCTGCTGCAGTTGGTGCACTCATGGTGTGTCAGTGATGGACCTTGGTCAATGTTGAGGGTGTGGTTGTAGCCATTTTTGTTGCTGCAGTTGCTATCGCTACAGTCCAGCTCCTCTATTTGCCATGTTGTTGTCATCTTGTGGTGGTGGTGTGATGGTGGTAGGCCAGGTGGCAGTGGCAGGGTAGTGAATTAGGATGTGGGTACAGTGCCAGTGGATGTGCAAGATTGTTTATGGCTGATCACATGCTCATGCTGATCATTTGCCATTTGCCATTAAATGTTCAACTGTGATGTTCACCAACATTTACCATTCAATGACATCTCAATTGAGACCATGACAACAGCTGCAAATCTGCAACACCATTGGCCACATGATAACAATTACAGCAACTTTGGCCCCAACCCACATCCCTATGACAACACCATGACATATGAGATTGTATGTAGTATTACATAATACATATCTTATACGTAGCCAATTCCATTTGCATATCCACCTGCCAAGTAAACCCATACAGGTTTTTGATGTTGGGTTGTGCAGATACCCAGTGAAAACTGGTTCCAAGACAGTCTGAGTAAATCTGGGCCTATCTGGGTGTGACCAAGATCAGCTGACATTCCTTGGTTCATACCTGGAGTGATTGTGTAGTAGATCAAAATTGTATGATAACAATACTCTTGCATTTCAATATCTTGGATGCCCAAACAATGCAAGCTGTGTAATCCACAGTGCAATGTCCCTGGTATCATCTTGAACTGCAAGGTGACATGCAGCACAGCTTACCTATCTATCTTCAAGTTCCCTGGTGGTGTTTACCACCTGGTCTGAACAATGCAAGCAACACTCCCCAAACCTTGCCCCAAGCCCAAGTGACCCCACCAACTTGGATAAGAATGACTCAGAGAGGGCCCCACCATGTAATGATGAGTGTATCACAAAAAGATGTCACTGTGATTCAATGGTATGTTACTGTGTTACATGTACCTATATTTCAAGTACCTCCTGTACTCCATTCATATCATCCTTTCATCAAACACATATCAATAGGAAGTCTTATTATCCCCAAAAAAGAGCACCTCACCCACTCTGAGCCCACCCCACCACAATCATGAGCACAATTCAAATCATGAGCCACAATTTCATAATTCCAATACTCCTGACTTGACAGTGGATCATCAATTCAAGAGGGAGGGAGGGATGACAATGATGATCCTGAGGATTACAATCCTGAGAATACAGACCCTGATAGCAATGAACAGAGAGAAGCAGCACAAGCAGCCCAGTTGCATGCAACTCTACAAGACTCAATCAGCCTAAACTGCCACCCTCAAGCAGTACCAATGGGGACACAGATGAACTGCCTGCCACATCCTGCATTGACAATATAAAGTAGCTCAGGACTTTATCAAGGAGATACAAGCAGTGACTCTTGACAATGGAAACTTAGACAATGCTCTCATTGAACACCTTTGTAACCATTCTGAACACCCAGCTGACATTTCTGATCCCAATGTCTGGCTCTCACTTGACCTCTTTCTGGCTTACTAATGCATCCAAGGAAACATACAAGCTATGTCTTGATGCCATTCTGTGCCATTACCCTGAGTCTGGTGTTCTCTTCTATTATTCCATGAAAAAATTGGTTGCTGAGATCTCTGGAGTTGTTGTAGTCTATGATGACATGTGCATAAACTTGTGCCATGCATTCACAGGGCCTTTTTCACCAATCCTGCAATGTCTGTGGTGAGGCTCACTATGATCCATTGGAGTTGGCTTCAACAGGGTGACAAGTTTCACACCAGCAATTTGGGACAATTCTTCTTGGCCCACAGCTTCAGGCACTATGTTGGTCTTACTTGGGAGCTATCAAAATGTGTTACTTGGACCAGAAGATGATGGAGGTGGAAGAAATGCTGGACAATCTCCAAACTGAAGACAGCACAGACATTGTATATGATGATGTCTTATGCAGCAGCAAAATGCAAGACCTTACTGAATGTTTCAATATCACTGCTAATGACACAGTTCTTTCATCTTCTCTCAATGGTGCACATCTGTACCAGAACAAGAAATCCAACACCTGGATTTCCATTTGGATCCTGCATAACATTTCCCCAAATCAGCATTACCAGAAGGGGTACATATTTCCCATCACATAGGTCAACCCATTGTAAGTGGCTGTGCATTCTCAATTAACATTGGTACCTAACTACACTGTATAGGGCCAGTGTTTCAATCCCAAAGCCATCCTTCCAGGCCCCCACCAAGGAGCCAGCTGCTGCATCTCCTATAGTCCCATCCACTGCTAGGAGTTCAAAGTTGGAAAAGGTAATGGCTTTGACACCCAGTCTCTTGACACCATGGTATGTGATCACTATTATCTTTCAACTAAATACTGATGTGCTTAAAACAGGAATCTGTTTGGGTGTGACTACCTTAAGGACCACACTCTGTTGATTTCAGATTTCAAAATTGTCTAGGACAATATAGATTCAGTAACAAAGAAGGTGTGTTAACAATTAGTGATATGCTGACAACATGCTGATCTTAACTTAGAAATATGAGGCTCTCAGCAAGCAGAAGAAGCAGGCCACCTGCATCACATCTACTAGCACATCATGATTGGTGTGCCTTCTATCCTATTTGCTGAACTCAGCAATCTGACATGTGGTATACCAGGGATTGCCTTCACACATGGATGCACTGCATGGACAACTTTGTAGCTGGAGATGGACTTGGTGGTTTAGTGGGATTTGGATGGACTCAGATATTCTCAGATAGCATGTGTAAATACTGTGTATTCATAGGATATGGACAAATCTGAGGAGATTCAGTACAGCACAGTACAGTGCAGTACAGCTTGGTTGAAATCTGAGAATCACTCAGATGTGATGTGGACCAACTCAGATATTTTCTGAAAAGTGGACAAAATCCAATCTCCACTGTGTTTTTCTGAGTACTCAGATTACAGCACTTCTCATATGTATGCAGAAACCTAAATTTTTTCATGTCTAATATGCGTGACTGTCTGCAGGTTTGATTTGTGCTGTAGGATTTTGTAGATATGCATAACAATGCTTCCACATAATGTTTCCGCTGACTTGAAAGCTTGGATCCCAGCACTGTTCTTTGAGCAAGACTTCTCTGTGGGCCAGATCTGTGTCATTCTGGGTGTCAAGAAGTACCTCATGTACAAGATGCTACACTATTTCCTGGCATATGGCACTGCATCTAATCCCCATGCTCACAAGACTGGCTGCAATTGTACTCTTTCTAGCTTAGATCTCAAATTCATAGCTGTGCTTGTGGATCAGAAGCATAGTATATATCTGGATGAGATTCGTCTGGCACTCGCAGAGCACCGTGGCTGCGAGGTTTCAAATTCCACCATTTCTTGCACACTCCAGCACCTCGACTTTAGCTGGAAGAGTGTCTCCAGAAAAGCTCTCGAATGTAATGACATCATCTGAGCTGCATATATTAATCATATTGCAGACATTATCACCAACCCAGACATGCTCATGTTTGTTGATGAGGCTGCTCACAATTGCCACACATCTGGAAGAAGCAAAGGCTGGGCATTCACAGGAAGGTGCTGTACTCAGCATAGGTACTTTGTCTGGGGGCAGTGTTTTTCAATCCTCCCTGTCCTCATCATTGATGGCATTATCACTCATGACATCATCCCTGGCTCAGGCACCACTGATTGTTTCATTCAATTTCTTCAAGAGCTTGTCATTCCACTTACTAACCCCTACCCTGGCCCTCAAAGTGTGCCCATCCTTGACAACTGCAATATCCACCATTCTGAGAAGATCTGTGCCTTGGGTGAAGACGAGGCCATGTGCAAATTGATCTTCCTACCCCCTTATTCCCCAGACCTCAATCCGGTCATCTGGGTATGTCATCTAACATATGTATGTCCCTCCATGGCTCACTTGGTTGTAATATTTGTGCTAATCATGCTAGCTGCGTTGACACTGTCATTTCCTGCTATCCCCCTGTCTCAGTCACACACATCCATTGTGTCGTTCCCCTTCATTGTACATGCATACACTCAGCATGCTAGGGTTCTGTGCTTCGACAACTGCACACAGATGTTGTCACATTCACAACATTGTTGATACTCATGCTATTCTGGACTCTCGGACTTCTGAGATACTGTTCTGATTCCCCCCTTTTCCTTACACCATGTATTTCATACCTCATGTCTGCTGTGCGTTTCTTTCATTCAGTGGTAGGTACAAACTTGGATGTATGACAACAGCAGTGTATGTTATGGGCAAAATATCATGATGATTTGAGAAAACCAGTATTCTTCAAGTACAGGGACCATGTTCGATGGAAGGGGGACATACATACTCAACTCCTTGGAATAAATCCACTATGTGTAGTCCACCTCTCCTCAGCTACCTGACCTGACTGCAGGCCCATACACCATATTACCACCCCGGTCGTTGAAGCACTTTTCAAAGCATACTCCTTCAACCAGATAGCATCCCCAGGCAGCATGCCAATGTCTACAAGGTCAGTGATGCCAACAAGGTGCATGATATCTGGACCATATCCCTTCTCCAAGAGCATGGGATGGAACAACACCACCCTGGGGATACCACTCCTCTCTGCAGCCTGAAGAAATCAGTCCAGCTTTGATGGGGTGTTGAAGACAGCAGGAGAGGTATTGACTGAGGGACTGGACAGCTTGTTGCAGAACTTCGACCCAGGAGTGAATGGCCTTGGCATGGTGTGATCTGGATGCATGAAGGATGCAAAAGAGGTGAATAGAGAAGATACAGCAGACAGGGTTGAGAGCTCTGCAGAGCTTGAAGACACAGAGCTCTGTGTATGGTCTTGGGTGCCAAGCAATGACTTGCAATTTGCAGGGTTAAATGAGATTGTATGCAGCGGGTTGTTCACCATGGCAATGCTGTTGTACTGGTAGGTCAAGTCATTATATGCATGGAAAACTTGCAAGAACAATGTACCATTGCCTGAGCCCACTCCTTCATCATGAAGGGAGTCAACAGGATTGTAGTGGCTGTTGCAGGGTCGTTGTATGAGTAGGTGCTGTCATGGTCTGTAGCATACTTCTTCTCGAGCATCTGGCAGAAGTGTGCTAGCTCATAGTCAATCCTGGTGAGGCCCAGAGAGTTCTAAGATATGGATCAGCACTGTTGTGGCCTGGGGGGAAGTACAGTCAGGACTCACCTTGTCTGCATCACTGTCCTCATCCTGCTCCCCAATGCCATCACCCTCCTCACCATCTGAAGGCAAGAAGAGACCATTTCTGGTCCTCTTCTGCTGAATAAAAGTTAGAAACTATCACATGCACATAGAGCAGCAATACTCATCTTAGAAACCACCCTCTCAATGTCAGGCATTTCTATGAAGACGGTGATGGGCCGAGAGGGGCTCTTCTTGAGGATCTTGTTGGCCAAGCCTTTGTACTCATTGAAATTGATGACATACATTGCATTGGATTTACTAGGATAGCATATAATCAGCATAACATGCAGAGTGGCCAAATGACATGACATACCTTTGCTGGAGGAACCTGCATGTTACATGGAAATACTACCTGGTCTGATACCTTGTATTTGGTGAGATGATGCTTCTCCAGGATTGCTTGGAGAAATGCAATGTAATTTGTCTGGGTGGGAGCAAAAACAAAAGTGAAGTCCTTTGCCCTTGTTTCCTTGGTGGTCACTGTCTTTGCATTCTTCCCTTTGGATGAGCTTTGGGATTTGGTGTAGAACGTCACACATGCAATGACATCAAGTGGGATTGGGTCGTCAAAATGAGCTGAATTCGTCGGAGAGACAGGCAGTGCATCAGAGGCCATGATTATTGCTGACAAGATGCACACATGCAGGGATCACAATGAGCAAGATCCGTTATGCCATGTGATAAAGCAAACATATATATATATTGGTGTGTTTCTGCATTCATATGAGAAGCGCTTTAATGTGGGCCATCTCAGACCATCTTGGAACTGATTCTCACTGGTCCTGTACCCTTGTCATGGGTACAGGTTTCTGAGTCCACTGGTACAGGTTGCTCTCAAAAAACTTGGGGGTTACCCCTGATAACCACTCGTGAACAGAGGATGGTACAAGTGGGAATGTTGCAAGTGGACTGTCTGAGGGACTGTCCATTGTATTGCACTAGCTTATATACCCAAATACATGGTCTGGTGTGTACTTTAAGGGAGGCTCAACTCTGACCCACAGGTGGGGACAATGGAATGTGCTAGAAGGTTTCTAAGTATACAATCCAATGGCACTAATCCCTGATGAGCTCTGTTCATCAGGTGATTGACCAGCAATCTTCATTAACTGATCAACAGACTTTGTTTGTTAATCAACAATCTTATTTGTTCCTCATCCTGCCTCACACCACCCTGTGTAATGTCACAGTGGGGATGTTCAGCATGATGTGTGTGAGTCTAGTTTGGAGTGGCTGTGGAGTGGAGCAAGTGCCTTTAATGGGCAAGGATTAAGTGGATAAAAGGTATCAAAGTGCAACACCACACTTGATGTGAGAGGAGGGTCTGAGACACAAGGACAAGCAGATCTTTAGTAACCATAGTGAAGGGAATACAAGCACTGTTGTGGTGAAGAAGTTGAGTCTAGGGATAAAGGCTACCTAAAAGTTGAGTTTATATTACCTTGCTTGTCAAGGTCATTACCCAGGTCAAATTTATATAATCATTGTGCAGATCTCATAATCCAGGGTCTCCCCCTTTCTTTGGCTTTTATGGTGTCTCCTTTTTTCTTACCTCATACTCTTCTCCTACCTTCCTTCATGTGTTGTACACCACTTACATGATCTGCTCATACTATTTGCTTACTTTCATGACAATAGTTCCTTGCTTTTGTTCTCTCTTTTCTCTATGTCTTTTTCGCTGTAACTGTATGTGTTCATCTGCTTATCTTGGCTAATTGCCAAACTAAATTACATAACTATGCATTGTGCCACACCAAGCAAGGTTTCAGGTGACAGAGTTGACCTCTAGTAGATAAGGGATTGTTTGTAAAGGACAAATAGATGGTGCAATCTGCAGCAGTCCACAGTAAACACATGGGAGGGAAGTGTGAGAGAAAGCATCCAAAAGAAGGAGAACAATGGAGAAGATATGGGTCACATGGCTAAGAAGGCAGAGCTAAGAATAGAATGGGGCCAGTTATTAATAGAACAGGGCTGGACCATATAGGGAAGGGAACATAGCCATGTAAAGAAAGTCCATTACTGAGTATAGAAAAAGAAGCAGCCCCACAGCCCTGTTTTTGCCTAGAGAATAGTGGTTTGCCATCCCGGCTCAGCCTTGAAAATGGGCAGCTTGTCTTCTGGAGGCTTAAGGCCTGTATGGCTGTCAGCCTTAGCCTCTCCCCAAGGCTTTTCACATCTCTGGTTGACGGTGGCCTTCAAGCCACAGTTAGCCATGGCTTTACTAGTATCAGAGACTGACTTGTATTGGTACCATGTATTCAATGTAGAGTATATCAAAATGCAGCTATTTCAACTATATCATTGGCTGTGTCATCATTGCCCCCCATGTCCTCCACTCCACCTTCCCAAGACCAGTCTTCCACCTCCTTGATGACCTCGCTTGTGGAACCCCCTTGGTTGGCTGGCTGATTATCGGTGTCATTGAGCAAACTCTCTTCATCGGCCACACTTGGAAACCACCTCCACATCAGGTCTTGATTGGTGAATGACTTGATACATTGTAGCACCTCAACTATGTCACCATCAAGTCGATTGCAATGCTTGCAGATAGTGATACTGGCAGATGAAAAGGTGCGTTCACTTGCCACAGAAGATGCCATTATGGTGAGTAGTCGCAGGCAAGTGATTGCCACGTTGGGTATTGGGGCCCATGCATCTATAGTACATGTATATAAGAGTGTTAGGGACAAGACAAATGAAATAGGATCATGACACATACCCCCCACCAGTGGACTAGGCTCATACCATCTGGCACATCTTTGACTGTGTTGATGTAAGACTTCCACTCTTCCATCCAGGCATTGGCTGCTGGGTAGGTGGACCTTGCTTCATTATCAGTATTGTCTTCGGTGTTGGTATCATCAATATTTGGTGGGTATATTGCCTTGCACAATGGGGTGATCTTGCCAGTGTGTGCAGTCTTGGCAGCTGGGCTGCTCTGCAGTTGATTAAAGTGTTCCACAAACTTATGTAAAGCAGAAATAAGCTAGTAATTATAAATGAGAATGGAGGACTTACTCTCTTTTGGATGGTATCTTCTCTGTTGGCAACAGAGTGTGAGGGCCAGTGTTTGCGGAAATGGGCCAACTTTCTGGAGGGATCAAGCACTGCAACCAGCGCAAGGGTCAGCAATAGCAAAGATATGAGAAAAAAATATTACCCATCACCATGATGTGCGTGTTGGAGTCAGCACTTTGCTTGTAATACATACAGAGCTTCTCCATCCCAGCAGTGAGAGCTGGGATGAAACTTGCGTAATGTGGCTTTGAACTAGCCTTCTACCACGATGAATAGAGCCTCTCCAGTGCTGGAAGAGTGTGTTGGAGTGTCAGTGTTGAGGCAGCAGAGAATGCCTGCTGGGCACTATCTGTGTGCTGTAGCCAGTTGGTATAGTGTAGAGTATTAGTCATGTTGATACTATCATAGTACTATGATGGTTGCACCTGGAGAACATTACAGAAAAGTCAGACTTGCGTCCACTCCTCCTCGCTCAAAACAAGTGTGGAAATCTTGCACTGCTTCTCAGTGTTCACTTCCTTGAGTCCCAACCTGAGGATGAACTCATCCACTGACTAATGTCGCCATAATAATCAGTGTAGGAGAAACAATAAATCAGGTACTTACCTGACAGCGTGACATGGCACAGTTAAACATAACATATGTCAAACTCCATCGAACCTTCATGTTGACGAGAAGGTTAACAGGTGGGATGTTACCGCAAACCTGAATACTTTTGAATAGTGCCTTGCATTGAGATGAAGAGTGCGCCTACAACCTCAGTAGTTAGTGTACCAAATGCAAGCAAGCAATATAATGTACCTTTATGCAAATCACTTGGATTATCCCTATCTCATCATGGTCATTGGTCTCTAGGTCCTCTGGGAGGTGATCATCTGAGGGGTCTCCATTGTAGTGTTTAGCCTTGCTGTGTGCTGCTATCACAGCTTGCGTCACTAGGGGTTGATTATATGTGCTAGACACCTAGATAAACCTGAGATGATAGATCAGAAATACAGCAACAAGAGTATAGGAATGGAATATACCTGATCTGCTGACACTTGATATCAAACATCTTGTTGGTCTTGAGGCTGTAACAACTTGCGAATTCTTGAAGCATAGTGGTATTGTTCTTAGCATTGTCACATGTAACAAGGCCAATCTATGTGTGAGAAGCAAGTGAGCCAACAACAGAATAGCAAGGCAGAACTCTCACCTTATGAATGATTTGCAGACAGTTCAGCACCTTGTATAGCATTTGCCCAAGGTGGGCCCCACTATGAGAACAATTCATCTGGGTGAACCTGAGCAAGGTGTGCTTGAGGGTCTATTCGCCAGGTGTGCTCTCCTCAATCCAATGTCCTGTGATGGCAATGTACCCGTCAGTATTGTCAGCTTGCCATGCATTGCAAATGAGATTGATTTTGCCAGCTACAGTGGGGCCCTAATGGAAGACATCACTAAGAAAAGATGAGGTGAAATGAAATGAAGATGTACGTTAAGACAAGCCCGGAGCAGAAACATCTGCTGCTTGAATGTATGGATGACGCATGCATGTGTCTTTTGGGAGATAGTAGCATAACACCATGGCTTGCTTGGGATGCAATGTCCATCATCTTCTGGAAAGTCAGATGCTTGAAGGCATGTATTGGCTGTAGCGGTAAGGATTAGTGAAGGAGGCATTAATCGATGAGACAAGATACCTGGTTCATGTGGACAAGCCACTCAATCATGGCCACCTCAAACACCTGGTCACTGTATGGGATTACCTCTTGGGGGGGTCCAAAGTGGTCACTGAGATGTGTTTGCTGAGTCTTTCATGGCGCTGTCCAAGGCAGCTTCCTGGTGCCACTTTGTGTCTTCTGGTAACATTGAATCAAAGTGGTTCATGTCACACCACTTTCAATACTGGCACTAGGAATATGATTGAAAAGATATTTGTGTATGCACCAGGTGTAATGATGCTGTGTGATGCTGAAGGGTTGAGTGCTCACTGATGAGTATCTTCTCCTGCTTAGCACAACCTAGCCCTTGCCTATGATGAACTGTAAGAACTGTAAGGTGTTTGAGAAAAGAGACAACTCACATGCAGAGGTTACACCTCATATGCCCCTTGGCTTGACCTGGTATGCGAGGGATGGCAGTAAAGAGAAATTTAAGGTCAGCAGTTGGGTTGGACTTGTTCAGTCGCTCATCTTGCAGGTCATCAATGTCGTTGATGTCAATGATAGATGTGAGCATGTCCTCTCGACCTGGAGCCAGGGAAGTCTTGGTCTTCTTGGCCTGTGGTGTGGTATCAGAGGTGCCATCTGGTCTATCAGAAGTTGTTGGCGAGAGGATGATGATGCTGTCCAGAGACTCAAGTGAGAGAGAACTTTGAGTGGCCTGAGAAGGGTGCTTCATTGAGCTCCATGCCTGTGAAGGGTCAGCAGCAACAGACAATGCGTCTTCTGTGTCTGTCTTTGGGGGTGGGGAAGATGCAGGCAAGGGGGACGAAGTGGTCGTGGAGGCAGATGTAGACACCATGCCCCTGAAAAGTGAGGTTAGCTCAAACTCACCTGCATTGTTGGTGAATCTGGCTGGTAGAACAATCTTGTGCGCAGGTCAAGACATTGTGTGAGTGAGACTTTGTGGGTGGGTGGGGCCATTGGGAGAAAAAAAAAGGGCTTTTATCAGTGACTAAACGTGAGAGAATGTGGAATGTATCATGTATTGAGTGGAGAACCAAGAAGACTCCTATGTGAATCAAGCAGAGAACCATTGCAAATCAACTGGAGAACTGGGAAGAGTCACAGAGGGTGAATCTTGATGTTGAAAAAGTTGCAGAGGGTGAATCTTGATGGTTGATGGTCTTGAGGGTGAGGAGAATCAGGAAGCCTTAGCTGTCACTAGGATCCATCTACAGCCGTGAACGTGTACTCGTGGGAGCCGCATGCCCAATCCAGAGACTGGGACTTCAGCTCTGTGAGGATGCACTTGTGTTTCAGTCCCAGACTGGCCCCCCACATCTGGTTTAGTCCAGCTACTGGCTTTGTGGCCAAGCCAGCAAACCACTACTAGAGAAGAATCTTAAAGGTCTCTAGGCCTATGTGTCAATAAGGCAGGTTTTTCTCATGAGTCAGGCAGCAGGTTGTAACTCCCTGCCCCACCCCACCCTACCTCACAAGTCACCTAATATTGGCTCTAGCTGGCAGTCTTTGTTTTTTCCCATCCAGATAGCCAGGACAAAAAGCCAATTCTGTAAAAGGAAATGCATAAGCAAGGCTAAGATTAAAATTCATGAACATTACATTTAAAGCTTTTAATTGTTTTAAATATATATATTCTATAAAATAATAATAATGCAAACTAAATTATTATTATTATCCAACACCACACACCTCTCACTTTGCATCACACCCCTTCCCCTCTTGTGAGGTTCCCACCACATCCCCACTATGCCCACTTCTTTGCCAGTCCCTCTTCCCCTTGCCATTCTTCCCATGCCATGCCCCCTCTGCCAAGGCTACAGAGTTGGGGGCTAGAAAATGGTCAGGGTGAGGGTATGCACAACCCCCTTCATGCACTCTTTGTGGGGTAGGCAGTGTTAGTGCACAACACTCCTAGGGAGAGCCATTGCAAACTGGAGTGGGTGCACTGCTGCCATGCAATTGTTTGCACTGAAAAAAACCCATGCCAGGCCTGGCAAGGGGAGGGCCCATGCCATTTGAACTTTCTTCCTTTTGTGAACACACCATGCATGGGCTGTGTGCCATCACACCAGTGTGGAGGGTCTCCCCCTGGTTTGTATGCACAAGAAGAGAGTGCCCCTCCCCTTGGATTTGCCACACTATGTCAAATTGTGCACATTTCCATTTCTATGCACAATGTTACGTTTGACTGGACGTATTGGCTCGACTTGAGCAGCAAGTGTGGAGTACCGGTTGTAGGAGGGGTTCTTGTGTCGGTGTCTTCGTAGCGACTGCCAAACCTCCCCCGATGAGGGTCGTGGATATGGCGCCGACAGTATGCAAGAGCGTAGGGAATTACCCTAGGCGGAGTCGTGAATATACGAGCGATGGAGTTGATACGAGGTATCTCCAATCGTCGCAGAGAAGAAGGTTGGAACTGACAAGTCGACTGGACTTGGATGCAGCCCGGAGTTCGTGACAGCGTGAAGTCAATGAGATTCAAGAACTCAGACCTAAGGTCCTAGTTCGTTATGAGTACATGTTATATACGAATCGAGGAACGCCACTACTGGTAACTGCGGTACTAGGATCGCCACTAATACTACTAGTACTAGTACTAGTATGATGTCATATGGAACCGCGCCGAACGAGATAGAAGGTTACAATTAGTAAGAAACAGTCAGGAGATCAAGAAGACACGTGGGATGTAAGGAATACGAATCAAAATGTGAAAATGGTCCCAATGATAGTCCATATGGTACTGAACGCTACAGCAAAAGTTCGAGCGAAATGGTCAACGTATGAAGTACACGTGGATAATCGTAACACACAAGGCAGGGGCACAGGAGGCAAACAGTGACACACAAACAGTGTTGCATCTCAATCTGTACTACCCCCCTCTCACCTGCACACAGCCTATCCTTCCTTGCACAGCTGGGGAGCAGGTTGAACTGCAAACATCACTGGTCCCCTCCATCTCTGCACCCCTCCCTCTGTCTGAACCATTCACCACCCCCTACATGCCTCCTCCCTATAATGGGAAATGGAGAATAGGCACCCAAGCCAGGAAGGGACACACCCCTCCATCTGGGCTGAGTCACCCCACCTGGCCCCCACCCTTCTCCTATCATCTGGATAAGAAAAGAAGCCAACTCTAGCTGGCTAAGCTGAGCTCAAGCTAGCTTATTTGGGAGTGGCTTAGCTCAGCTCATCCCATTTTGGTTGAGCCATGATTAGCCAAGCCAAGCCAAGCTGAGCCATGGCAGCACTGCCTTTATTGTGGGTGTGGTGGCTTAGTGGACATTCCATCACCCTGGAGCTGCTTTGTCAGCTGCCAGCCTTAGGAAAGAGGGTCCCCAGGTTTGAATCCTGGAAAAATGAATTTTAGTGGGTATTGCCTCTGAGCTGAGTCCCACACTACTGGCTTGCTAGTGTGCATAAATGCATTTCCCCTGGGTATCCTGTACCACATGAGGGTGACAGGCTACATCCCAGTGGTGGGGCCTGACCTGAGTCCCAATCTTTTGTACCCACCACCACACTGGAAAAACCAGCAGGGATTTCCAAAAAAAAAAACACTGCCTTCATTATGAGATGCCAAGTCAGCATTTGCAAAGGTGATGGACATTACTATCCCACTATGTGCCTGCCCAACAATTACACACTGGTGGGTTGCAGCCACCCCAATGTCACAGATACAGATACAAATCTTGTCAAATATTAAAGCTGTCTTGCTTGAAAATACCAGCAAAATCTAGACTTTGTGCCCATGTCCAAGACACAGGCCAAATACCATTCTCAGCATCTTGCAATGGGCTTGTGCAAGCAGTCTTTGTTCAGCAGTCTTCCCTGACAACCACTTCCTGTACTGGATGTATTGACTATGGATATTATGCATTTGACAAGTCTCAATGGTCCTGATCTCCTCATCAAGCTGTTTATTGGCAAGCTCAATGTGTACAAAGCAGATAATGGGTCTACTTGGGACTGGGCTGTGTTCCACCAGAACACTGAGCTTTGGAATGCAAATGGTGATATCATTGAATGAGTAATGCCATATTTACCCTTGTGCTTTGGAACTACACCTCAGAACCACACAAAGAAGTTGAACACCAGCTACAGGGCTTGGGAACACCAGGAGTTGTTACTCCATGGCATGGGACCAACTCATTATCAACATATCCTACCCTGCAAAAAATACTGGCTCAATCTCTGTAAACTGGTGGCTGCTGTTCAAATACTCCAGTGCCATTCAATTGCACATCAGAACATTCATCAAGGTCACATGCTACCTATGGAATGTGTACAGGAGTTCAAAGAGCTATACTACCAGCACATGGAATTGCTAGTCCACTTTGTATGCCACAGTGTACATATGCTGACACATATTAGACCAAAAAACTTTCAGACTCAAGCAGGACCATTTACCTATGTGAGCCCTTACCAGCACCAGGTGGGCTTGCCATCATTCTGGTCAAGCTGATACTCTCAGTTGTTTCAATGTTTCCCAATATGTGAGTGGATGGAGATGGGAGGATGTCAGAAACTGGGAAATTCTCTCTCATGTGTCAGGCATTTCTCAAATTTTCACATTTGCCTCAATAAACCCTGTATCAGACAATTGAGATCATTAGATGTGACCATGAGGGACGATCTTACCATGCCTGGGTTAAGGCCACCTTGCTGTTTACTGGAATGGGATGGGATGATGGCACCAGATGGGGCTATAAAATATGGAAGCAGTGCATTGGGTCATGCAGTGTGAGTAAGTCAGTGTTTGGGACCACTGAGTGACACTCTTCATTGACACCAGAGATATGTGAGACAGCAAGTCAGCTGGTCCAAAGCATATAAAGAGTACCATTCACAAAGCAGACTGTTGTGCTTGCCAAGCAAGAGTAGCACATCATAGTTTTGAGCATGTAAGAGATCTTCTAGAGTGGCCTCATGGATAGTCAAGAGAGAAAAAATATGAGCCCAGTGGAGTCTGTCTCTGTCTGCTTCAGAAGACATTGTAAGAGAGTTAAAGTTGTATGCCTTGTGTATATGCAGCCTAAGTTGATTCAGGGAGTAAACAAGTCAAAACAAAAAAAAATATTATCACATCTTTTTCAAGTGATCATTTTAATCTTTGAAAACACTATGACAGTGGGCACTCCACCTTTCATCTTCCCTCAAAACTTCAATTCATCTTCATATGGGGACAACGGCCATGGCAAATGGCAATTTGGATCTGCCACAGAGTGACCATGATCAAATGTAGGGCCCACCAGATATGGCAACTATGTATGTATATTGGGCTCTCTTTTGGGACATGACTGACAGCATATAGTTAATTGATCCAGCTGAGGTGGTCTCCAATGCATAAAGCTGCTAGAGAACTACCACCATTTCTGTGTGCCAAATTGATCTCAGAGCAGAGGGCTGTTCAGATTGCAAGGCTGCAGGATGCTCTTGCTACACATGCAAAGGAGAACAATGACTTGAGAGTTGAGGTCAAAACACTCAAGTAAGTTTTTATTTTTATTTTGACATATATATGCATCACATCTCTTGCCCAGGGAATCATACCCTTCCTGGCACCACAATCAATTCAACAAGGATACAGATGATGCTACATCAGAAGGTAAGTCAGTACTCCAAAGACTACATATCAGCATATTAATAAGTTCATAGACTTGAGACCTGGACTGACCCCAGTGAGTGACACCACTGGAGCAGGAGCACAGGAACTGCAACATGAGGACAGTGACACCAGATACAACGATGATGGCATGTACAATGATGATGGCTTGTACAATGCCAATGGAAATGATGACAATGAAATGGACCAGGATATGACAGCCAATGATGAAAACACCACTGAGCAAGGACCAGGAGAGTATGGGGCCCAAGCCTCTGACCAGCTTTGTTCTTCAGTGCATGTCACTCTCTTAATATATGCACAGCTTACTGCCATCCAATTCACATCCAGGCCATGGATACCTGTACACCATTAACACCACCTGGAATAACTCATTGTAGTTACATAACCTCATCTTGGATGGTGGATTTGGCTTACCTTCTGCCCCCATGTCTCTGATCTAATGACCCTAGCCTCTTCAAACCAAGGTAAGTGTTTGCCACCTAAGACAGCTTGCCTGACAATGTGTTTGCAGTGGCCTTGAATATGGACACCACAGGACCCTCTGCCATAACTTCCAACCCATCTTCACAACACAGCTCAAGCTTGTCAAACAACTCAGCCACCTCAACAACCCCTCCCAATAATACCTCCAACATGCAGGCAACTTCAACCAGTGTGGAAGGCACATCCCCTCAGGTGACTATGCCCAACCTATTCTGCCAAGAGACTCAGACACCACCTACCACAGCACCTGCTCAGGCCACTGCACCTGACAAGCCTGCCAAGAGACTCAGACACCACTTCCCACACCTGCTCAGGCAACTATGCCTGACTTAGCACCCCAGGAGACTCAGATGCCACCCATTACTGCACCTGGAGCACATTTGACAAACAATGCAACTAGATCTGATCAGGAAGATGACAACCCTGAAGACAACTTTGTCTACTTGTGGCTTGAACATGCTAAGGCTGCCAAATACAAAAGGCTGATGCCAATTCATCAGCCTCATCATCCAAGAAACAGAAGAAGGCAGATCCCATGGCCAAACCCACAGCTGCAAATATGATAAGGTATGCACCACTTCTATTACACATCCAATGCTGACTGCACTTCAAGGAATATATGTATGCCAATCTGGAAGACAAGGCCTTCTGATCAACATCACTCTCTGATGCAGACAAAGAGATACATCTGTATCAACAGAGTGTCAATATACCCCACTAACAGGCACCTAAACTCCTTTAGCTCTTCAAAAAGGGTTTGTGGGCCATCCAAAGTGCAGTGGTGAGTTTACCTATAATCTGTGCCTGCCATTACTCATGACTTCAACAGAGGAAGATCAAAATGGCTGTGAAGAAGGCCATCAACAACACCCCCAGTGAATGAAAGGTGTTTGCTTTGAAACACCCCTCATGCTCTTGTACTGTCACACTGCTATGCTGTCTCTGCTTGAAACTCTCAATCTCATACTGAAACTGGTCTGCATCTTGTCTTGGCCTCTATGCTCTGTTGGTTTCTGCTTGGACTCAAACTTAAAGATGCTGAATTGCATTAATACCTGTTATTGATGTAAATAGATGCCCAGATTTGTACCAACTACATGAGCTGTCAATTAAAGAAAAGTTCTGATTTTATTCATTTGATATCATCCAAGGTTGTTTGATAAGTGACTGGTTTTGTCTCTCAGCAGCATTGTTTTTGTTTGATTTTCTTAGACACAAGGCATGGACTGTCAAACTCAATCAGTTTTTATATGGAATAGTTATAGAATAAGGCACTTATTAATGAACAATTGTTTATCTCAGACACTAACCAAAAAAATGAAGTAAACCCATCCAAAATGACAAGGTAGAGGATCCACTCCTCTAAGTAAGGGTCAACAGTTGTTACAGTTGGACTAATCAGGAATGACAATGATGACTGATGATGATGAGTCGCTTGTCAGTCATACAACTTACCGATTAATAATCATTGGTCATCACTTACAAATAACTAGGACGATAGGTAGTAGGTTTTAGTCATGCTCTCATGTATGATTACAAAGGCGACATAATAGGATTCGGTACTTAAGAAGCTGCAGAATGGTTTGTATTCTGCAGCTTGGACTTCTTGTTACCTTCTCAATCTCGTTGTATCCAAGGCTCCTTCTCACTATCTTACATTTTGGGCACTCGGCCCTTGTCAGCAACACTTCGGCATACAACTTTGGTCTTCATACCTGAACACTTTGAACTCTGCCTTCAAGCATTGAGATAAGATCCATATGGGATCACGAGACTCCACCTTTGTGTTACGATCCAGCCCAGCTTGACCTGCCAGCATCCACAAGCAGCGCAAATGTCTCCATAAACACTGGGAGAACTGCTATGATTACCCAGAAGCGCACACATGGGAGTTATGTGATCAGGAAGACATCGAAGAAGAAGCAGCCGTACGTGCTCTCATAGTGGCAGAAGATGACAGTTACCTCATGGAGGATGAGGCATGCAGAGTCCACCAGTTCATGAGTAATATGATTACTCACGGTACACCCCCAGGTACTGGCAGGAAGGTTATTACAGGACGGATGAGGGTCACGTGACGTGGTCATGTGACGAAAGTCCCAGGTCACAGTATGTATCTGACCTAACCCATAAGTCAGGGGACACTGGAGGTAGGTAGTGGTACTTGGCGGAATACAGTTGTGTCCAGAAGACGACAAATGACAAACAGAAGATCATGGAAGCATGGTGTAAGACCAGCAACTTGATGTTGGATGGATTCCAGCGGGTTGTAGGCTTGATGTTGGATGGATTCCAGTGGGTTGTAGGCTTGATGTTGGACAGATTCCAGCAGGTTGTAGGCTTGATGTTGGACGGATTCCAGTGGGTTGTAGGCTTGATGTTGGACAGATTCCAGCGGGTCATAGGCTTGATGTTGGACGGATTCCAGCGAGCCGAGGTTTGATCCCCTTTCAGGTATGTGTTCAAGATGGATTAGTCTAGGAAGTGCCTGTGTTAGTGCCAAGCCATTGCTTACTGATGCATTCATTATGGCTTACTGATGTGGATGACATTTCCCACTTATGCTTACTTGCTCACTTACTCATGCTTTGTGATGCTTAGACATTCACTTACTCACTCACTTACTATTGCTTATTGATGTGTGAGTCATCACTATTGTTTCTTACTCATGACTATTTGTCGCCTTTGTGGCTTGATGTACTAGTACCATATACGGTTGGTTACTTACTATATATACTAAGCAAGAGTTGCTAGTAGTCCTTAGCTTAGTTGTCTTGATATCCACCTGTACTTCTCTCAGGAAGATCAGACAGTCTTATAGCAGAGTCATTGTTCAGTGTGACTACTCTTGTTGCCAACTTAAAGTGTTAGGCATTGCCACCTTGTGTCATACATCAAGCTAGGCGGTATTAGGGGACCTTCTTGGTTATTTCCCTTTTACAAGTCGTTCAAGTCGTTCTGTCACGTCCCGGGTCATAGCGAGTATCTGGCCTAACCCATAAGCGAGGGGACGTGATCAGGGGGACGCTTACTACACGATGACTGACGACTGATGGCTTACTCATTATACGAACTATGTGGATTACTGATAGTCTTACTGTACGATGACGGGAGATGACTGATAAGTAGTAGTTGAGGCGTTAGTATTAGTGGACGTTACCAAGCAGTAGTAGTAGTGGCTGTATCGCTGACGAAGGCGTACAGTCAAGATACGATATAAGGTAGCTGTCGACTGATGTAGTCGACAGCTTGACTCTCTTGTATCTACTCCGGAATCTAGTCGACTTCTATCCTCTTCAGAAGTTCGCGTGCATTCGCTCCCTTAGGAAGGCACTTTCAGGTGTCCTTAGATCTTAGTCACACCTTTGTGTGTTGACGCATCTTGCTGAGTCACATTACATTGCCATCGTGTGTAGAGCCTAAGTCAGGCCACATCGTAACATTAGAGTCAAGCTCCCTTCACACGCCGTGGCGCCAATCACAACCAAAGACGGTTGGGAATTCCAACCCTTTCAAGTCGAAACCAGGGAAAGAGACGCCCCTGCACGTTACGTCATCAACCGAGTCCGTTGGAGGACGATCCCAGACGACAGAAGAAGTGGAGTATTAGAACACTTCAACACAGGGTACTACGCCGAAGCGGCCACAGCCCAACGATTTCACCCTATTATCTTTCATCACGGAAGGTGCTGTTGGGTTGAACTCAGGTGGAACCGAACACAAGAATATTTTGAAGGAGCAAGACCAGCTGGTGACGATCTCAACTGCAACATTCTACTATCAGAAGCACGAGACGTCGAAGAACAAGGACGGATTGACGGAACAATAGAAGAATCAAACACTGAACCCCTATCTCCAGAGCTCCAACATAGGACACCCGCAAGATCAGACACCAGCCACACGAGTGAACGAGTCCACACCCCGTCAATAGAAAACGAGCCGGAGCATATCTACATCCAAGAAGAAGAACCCGCTGTTGAGGAAATCATCACTCAAACAGCTACGTTACATATCCCTGACCCAATCAGGATGGCCACTCAAACACAGATCGAAGAACCAACCCCGTTGGTCATTGACGAAAGGACGGGCCATGTCGTAAACATGAACCCAGAAGACATACAAGCAGCACGACGGGCCATGGGACCAGACGAACCAGATCAACCAGGAGGATTTGACTTCGATTACAACGAACCACCACCCCCGCCATTCGAGCAACTCAACAGAGTGTACGGACAACCAAATCAAGGACCACCTCCGATGGGAGGAGGAGGACCACCCATGGGAGGAGGAGGACCACCCATGGGAGGAGGAGGACCACCCATGGGAGGAGGAGGACCGCCAGGAATACCTCAAGGAGGACCACCAGCGGGACCCCAAGGAGGAGGCAATACCACAGACAAATTCATAGGAAACCCTCCAAGCCTGTTCAATGGGGACAGATCAAAAGTTGAAGGTTTCATACTTCAATGGGAAATTTACGCAGGAGTCAACGCAAGCCATACAGCCATGAGGAATAAATATCAGAAAGCTATGTTATTCCTCACTTACGTTCAAGGAGACCTGGTTAACGCCTGGGTTATGTCTGCCAATCAATGGTTGGTAAGAGAAGTATCCAGAGGACTCAGCCAGTTCGACAACAGGCTGTGGAACAATGTTCTACAAGCCTTTCGGCGACAGTTCGCCGATGTACTCAGCAAAGAAAGAGCCCAGGCCCAACTAGACGCAGGCATCAGGATGAAGGAAGGAAAAATAGACGATTATATCGCTCTATTCGAACAACTCATTCGCTACGCCGGATACGACATCAACGCGGAACAAACCCTGAAGTACTTCATAAAGGGATTGCCTAGGACACTTTATGAAGCAATGTATCAACACGACGACCCTAGGACTTATGAAGACTGGAGAGCATCAGCCCTCAAAAGGCAACAAAAGTGGATCCATATGCAGACGGTGCGCGGAAACTTAGACATGTTCAAAGGATCCGCTAACAGAAACCAAACGGGAGCACTGGCAAAACTCCTTGCTCCACTACCGCATCCCGACGCAATGGATACCTCCGTGGATCGAGTTAGAGGAAGACTCGCAGGAGCAGAAGACGTTATCAACAACCCACGACCTCCCTTCCCACCGAGGGGAGGGTACCTACAGAGACAGCGAGGGAACAGACCCGACTTTAGCCAAGTCCGCTGTTACAACTGCGACAAAATGGGGCACATCAGCCGAGACTGTCGCCAACCGCGTCGAAACAAAAGACAACAAATAAGGAGCACAGGAGGACCGCCAAAAACCGACGAAGACAAAGCAGAAGACTGGCTGAGAGGAGTAGCCAGTGAAGGAGACGATGTAAAGGACCTCGTCCTGCAAAAGTTGATGGGAGAGGGTTTTTCAGACGCCTAAACCCGACGGCCTGGGTGAGGGCGCTTCGTTGTAACTCAGTGTATATTTTGCGCTACCGTTCTATGCGAATTCCAGTTCAACTACACACACGTTACAACACGGCCAAGATTAGAGCACTAGTGGACTCAGGGGCCACGGATAATTTTGTGAGCAAAAGCTTCCTCCAACGAATGGGGATAAAAACACGGTTGCTAGATATGCCTAAACGAATCTACAACATCGATGATACAACAAACAAAGCCGGACATATAACTCAATACGTCATTCTTCGAGTCAATGTCAATGGAAACGACAAGGAGATGAGGTTCCTAGTCACCAACATTGGAAAAGAAGACATATTGTTCGGATACCCTTGGCTAGCAGCCTACGAACCACAATTCGATTGGAAGAAGGGAACAATCAATCAAGTGCACCTTCCAGTCACTATCAAAACGGTTAACGCAACTGACAGAAGGGATGTACTAGCCCACCTTCTAACAAAGGAACACATCGTTAAAAAACTAGAAAACGAAGAGACACGAGGACGAAGAGTGATGATCCCCGCAGTCAAACATGCTATCGCGGCCAAGCCCAAAGAAGAGAAAAGAGCTACACTGCCGCCACAATACGAAGCCTTCAGAAAAGTTTTCGACGAAGAAGCTTCGACACGATTACCCGAAAGACGACGTTGTGATCATGCCATCACACTTCAACCAGATGCACCGACATCTATCACATGTCGACTTTACCCAATGACCCGAACAGAAGATGAAGCCTTGGACACCTTTATCAACGAACACCTCAAAAAAGGGTATATTAGGCCCTCGCAGTCGCCCTATGCATCGTCCTTTTTCTTTATAAAGAAAAAAGACGGGAAACTCCGACCAGTCCAAGATTATCGCGCAATAAATAAATGGACGGTACGAAACCAATATCCGTTACCATTAATAACAGATCTCATGCGAGACCTGGGTGGAGTGGTTATGTTTTCAAAGTTTGACGTTCGACAAGGGTACAACAATATCAGGATCAAGGAAGGGGACGAACACAAGGCTGCGTTCAAAACGAGACGAGGACTTTTTGAACCAACAGTCATGTATTTCGGCCTTTGTAACTCACCGGCAACCTTTCAGGCGTTCATGAACGAAATTTACCATCCCGTAATCGCCAAATTTGCAACAGAAGGCACACATATATGCATCTACATGGACGACATTGCTGTCGCCACCAACGACTGTGGCACTTTCCAGCGAACCAATCAAGCACACTCAGCTGCAGTTTCAGCCGTTCTCGCAGTCGCGGCAGCCCACGACCTCTACTTCAAATTGTCAAAATGCGCATTCCACGTTCCATCTATTGATTACCTGGGGGTAATCCTTGAAAAGGGGATGACGCGCATGGATCCAGCAAAAGTTTCGGGCGTCCGCACATGGCCAACACCAACGAAAGTCAAGGACGTACGCAGTTTTTTGGGTTTTTGTAATTTCTACCGTCCCTTTATTCGAGGTTTCGCCAATATCGCCAAACCAATGAACGAATTAACAAGAAAGGACGTCGAATGGCATTGGGGACCAACCCATCAAACGGCCTTCGAAACACTCAAAACTCGTATCACGAGTAATCCGATTCTTGCTCACCCAGATCCAAAGGTACAATACGATCTCGAAGTAGACGTGTCAGGCTTCGCCGTTGGAGCAGTACTCATGCAGAAAGGATCCGATGGCAAGAAACACCCAATAGCATTCTACTCAGCCACTCTTAATGAAGCCGAACGAAATTACGACATATACAATTTGGAACTACTAGCCATCGTGAAAGCGCTACGAAATTGGAGATATCTATTAGTGGGGTCACCTCATAAGGTCAGAGTATTCTCCGACCATATGAACCTACAATACTGGCGAGACCCACAGAAAATCAGTCGACGAGTAGCACGAGAAGTCCTGGAACTGGAGGAATATGACATCGAGATACATCATCTCAAAGGAAGAGCTAATGGTAGAGCCAACGCATTGTCGAGAAGACCAGACTATGACACGGGAGAAAAAGACAACAAACGTGTCACAGTACTACCAAACAAAATCTTCATACGAACAGTAACGGGAATTTTGCCGAACCCCATCATACAAGAAGAAGACCGAATCACGTCATGGGTAAGCCCCCATGAACTCAAGAAGATAGAAGGCGTATGGTTCAAGAATGGAAAAGTCGTAGTCACTACGACAAAAGACGAAGAGCTAAGGGAGGTCATAAAACCATATCACGATGCATTAACGGCAGGGCACCCAGGCATAGCGAAAACAAGGGAACTGCTAGCTCGACACTATTGGTGGCCAAACATGAAGACCGACGTGGTGAACTATGTGCAAGGCTGTGCAGAGTGTCAACAACACAAGGTCAATACTCGACCCACCAAAGCACCGTTCGAACCCATCTACCCGCGATTAGGAGCCAATCCATTCGAAGTCATCGCAGTGGATTTCATAACTAAGTTACCACCATCAGATGGGTACGACTCGATTCTGACAATCACCGATCACGATTGCTCCAAAGCGTCAATCTTCTTACCCTGTCGAGAATCAATGTCAGGAGAAGAAACGGCAATACTATACGCTCAAAAGGTTCTCCCTCGGTTCGGGCTCCCGAGCAAAATAATCAGAGATCGAGACCCTCGATTCGCAGCAAAGTTCATGAGGGAGCTATGCAAGATCCTCGACATCAAACAAAATATATCAACGGCCTATCATCCGAGGACAGACGGACAGTCAGAACGTACTAATCAGTGGCTGGAACAGTACCTCAGATTGTGGACTAACGAAAAACAAGATAACTGGGCTGCACAGTTACCTCTAGCGGAATTCGCTCACAATAACGCGATAAGCAGCACCACAAAACAGACCCCGTTTTTCACGCTGATGGGATACCACCCTAGAGATAAATGGGCGCCAGGGACAATCAACTTGCCAAGTGTGTCTAGCAGGTTAGAACAATTAACAGAAGCCTGTCGGAGCGCCCAGGAAAATATGATAAAGGCCCAGAAGTCATGGATCAAGCACAAAGACACGCCCAAATACACCCTAGGCGAACGAGTTTGGCTAGACGGACGTAATCTACGAACCCATCAACCCACCGCCAAACTTGCGCCCAGGAGACAGGGACCATTTGAGGTTGTTCAGGTGATGTCCCCTGTGAATTATCGGCTCAAACTACCCCCGCAATGGAAGATACATGACGTGTTTCACACAGACCTACTCACGCCTTACAAAGAAACGCGTATGCACGGCTTAAACTACCTACGCCCACCACCAGAATTGATCGAAGGCGTGGAAGAATACGAGGTCGAAAAGGTGATAGCCTCTAGAAGGTCAGGACGAGGGCGTAAACTTCAATATCTCATCAAATGGAAAGGGTACGCGGATTCGGAAAATCAGTGGGTCCCATGGAACGACGTCCATGCGGAAAAAGAGATAAGGAAGTTCTCACGATTAAACCCGAAAGCTGAAGTTCACATAAAAGCAGCTGCAACAATGGTAGAAACGCCATCACCCTCCGCACCATCCAATTCAATGGCACATGTCCCTCTCACCATTGTCAATATTGACGAGATCGCCATCCCCCACGTCGACAACCTCAGCACCTATGATGGAAACAACAATGTCGACGACCAGTTCTGCTCTGCCTTTGAGCACGTCCGAGCCGTCGCTGAACGAGACCAAGCCACCCGAGACCTGGCCGAGGCTCACAGGCGATTCCCCACACCCGCAAGCGGAAGAATGGAAGACGATGAGGAGGGAGTACGACCTATTGAAGGAGGTGATGTCAGCATGGAAGATGGACCAAGTGGTGAAGAAGACTGCAGCGGAGAGGAGGATGAGGATCAAACTACTAATGAGGCGAGTTTCAACCAGTCCTCAGCCTCCCTCACTACCACCGTCGTTGGTAGCACCAACCCTTCCAACGTCTCCCTCGCCACCACCGCCGTCGACGACACCGACAGCGAAGACGAAGACGACAACAGCGACGAATCTTACCATGCAGCCAGGGTCGTGTGCGTCCAGTGCGACAATCCCCCAAACTATTGCCACTGCGCTCCCCTGCCTATACCTCCCCAAGTCAGTCTCGTTGCCGAAGAAGCCGAGGATGAAGCGCGCCGACCACCGCCAATTGCTGTTATCTACGGACCAACGGCGGAACAAGGATATGAAGCGCGCGGTCTCCCCCCCTATCGGGAAGAACGCGACCCATCGCCCATCACTACGCGCCGAACGAATGCGACAAGGCGCCCTCTCCGTGCCATATCGCCTACCCCAGGCGGATTCATCCTCAACAACGGGATGAATTGGGTGCCCATGGTCATCAAACACGAAGGGCAACGAATCCCCGCCAAGTACGTACGTGTCCGCATGCTAGACAACCCGGAAGTGTTCGGAACGATGGGAAAGTACTCCCCCGTTTACCGTGCGGACATCCATGCCGAACCATGCCGAGACATGGGCCCTGCAGCTGAGTACACCCGTGAAGAGCTCGGATATTTCCGCTCTGACTTCCGTGGAAAGCGACAGGTAGACGAGGCTCTCGCTCACTTGGGGGATATCTCCCTTCAAGCCGAGGTGAGACGCTACCGCGCGTCCATGGAAGTCGTCGCCGAACTCGAACAAGCTATCAAAAAGCTGGAGGACGATATCTTCGTCCACATCAACAGGGCGATGCACTCGTCAAGGCGACTAGGACGCGCTCATGCCCTCAGGAGGGTTCGGGACGAGCATGAGACGGATGTAGGTCTTACCACGGTAACGAGTTGGGTTGTGGAGCGTGGGCGCTCACCCTTGTAAAGGGGGTGATGTCACGTCCCGGGTCATAGCGAGTATCTGGCCTAACCCATAAGCGAGGGGACGTGATCAGGGGGACGCTTACTACACGATGACTGACGACTGATGGCTTACTCATTATACGAACTATGTGGATTACTGATAGTCTTACTGTACGATGACGGGAGATGACTGATAAGTAGTAGTTGAGGCGTTAGTATTAGTGGACGTTACCAAGCAGTAGTAGTAGTGGCTGTATCGCTGACGAAGGCGTACAGTCAAGATACGATATAAGGTAGCTGTCGACTGATGTAGTCGACAGCTTGACTCTCTTGTATCTACTCCGGAATCTAGTCGACTTCTATCCTCTTCAGAAGTTCGCGTGCATTCACTCCCTTAGGAAGGCACTTTCAGGTGTCCTTAGATCTTAGTCACACCTTTGTGTGTTGACGCATCTTGCTGAGTCACATTACATTGCCATCGCGTGTAGAGCCTAAGTCAGGCCACATCGTAACACGTTCCCTGGGTTCAGAAGCTGTGGGCTTTGCTCAGTGTTGAAGCAAGGAAGGTCAATCGGATCCAAGTCAGATCAACATCAAGTGGAGACATAACATTTGTGTGTTGAGACATAACTCAGCCTTTGTGCTTGGGTCAAGGATTTGCTAAGTCACTGCATTCACTCCTAAGTTGCCTGAGCAGGCTCACGTGCAGCTTGCACATTACATTAAGTCCAAGCTCTCATCACATCAAATGCTGTGGTGACAGTTCACACCAAGGATGGTTGGGAGTTCCGACCCTATCAAATCAAATTAAGAAACTGTGACACCCCCACTTGCTATATCATTGGGTGAATCAGGTGGAGGCTGGTACCAAACATCAGCAGGACCGACAAACAAAACACAGGATACTATGCAGAAGCAGCAACCACACAGAGGTATCATCCCATTGTCTTTAATCAAGAACATTGTTGCTGGGTCAAACTCAGGTGGAGCGCCAGCCAAGGAATATTTGAAGCAGCACAACCTGCAGGAGACGACCTGAATATCAACATCCCACTACAGGAGGCACTTCCCATCAACCAACAAGGACCAATCAATGGTAAAGAAGACCAAGAACTCATCTCGGAACCACCACCAGCTGAGCTCCAGCTGAGGATGCACACCCCTGCAGTAACTAGTGACACTAGCAAACATCCACCAACCAAATCCAAAGCATCTGCAGATCCAGAGAGCGTAGCAGTGCACTCACCCGAAGTAGATGCACTTGCTGCACACACAGCTGAGTTGCATCTCCCAGAACCAATACCGATCAGAGGAATACCCCTCATGGCTACTCAGACAGAGGTATCACCACCCCAGCTCATCATCAATGAGCACACAGGACACATACAACAATTAGCCCCAGAAGATTTACAGGTAGCACACTGTGCCATGGGGCCAGACATCCCCAATGCACCTAGTAACCAAGAAGAACCAGATATGTTCTGCAAGTTCAGAATCGACTGCAGAAGAAGGGAACCCCCCCCCAGACAACAGATGATTTCCACCAAGGAGAGGAGGACCTCCAGCAGAAGGACCACCTGATGGTGGGTGGTCACACCAAGGAGGTGGAGGAGGACCACCAGGAGGTGGTGGACCACACCAAGCTGCAGCATTCAATGCCCCTCAAGGAGGAGGCAACGACAAATTCATTGGCAACCCACCACCAATGTTCACTGGATCCAGAGCCCAAGCAGAGGCCTTTATCCTCCAATGGGAGGTATATGCTGGAGTCAATGCTAATCATTCAGCTATGAGGAACAAGTATCAAAAAGCTATGTTGTTCCTCACATACATTCAGGGAAATGCAGTCAACCAATGGGTCATGTCTGCTAGCCACTGGCTCATAAATGAAGTTGCAAATGGTACCAACCAATTTGATGACCGGTTGTGGGAAAACCTGCTCCAGGCATTTAGAAGACAATTTGGTGACATACTCAGCAAGGAGTGTGCCCAAGCCCAGCTTGATGCTGGCATCCACATGAAAGATGGGAAGATTGACTACTACATCACCCTCTTTGAACAACTTGTTTGCCATGCCAGCTACAACATTAATGCCGAGAAAACACTCAAGTATTTCACCAAGGGTCTCCCAAGGGCCCTTTATGAAACCATGTACCAACACGACGATCCAAGAAGCTATGAAGAGTGGAGGGCATCTGCACTAAAGAGACAACAGAAATGGATCAACATGCAAACAGTCTGAGGTAACCTAGACACCTTCAAACCAGGATGTGTGCAAGGAGGAGCCTTAGCTAAGTTACTAGCTCCTCTCCAGAACGATGACAGAATGGACACTTCTGCAGATTGGGTACAAGGACAACTTGCAGGAGCAGAAGATATCCTCAGCAATTATGGATGAAACAATAATCAACCATGAGTGCCATATCCACCACATGGAGGATTCCTCCAGAAGAGGTGCAAATTCAAACATGACACTAGCCAGATACAGTGCTACAATTGTCAGAAGATGGGACATTTCAGCTGTGATTGTAGGCAGCCATGGCACCCACATGAGGTCCACACATGAGCCACAGAAACTGCACCCACTAAAGAAGAAAAGGTAGTGGAATGGCTACGAGGGGTGGCCAGCAAAGGAGACAATGTAAAGGACCTGGTCCTGCAACAGTTGATGGGGGAGGATTTTGCAAGCACCTGAACCGAATGGCCTGGGTGAGGGCAGTTCGATGTAACTCTGTGTACATTATGTGCTACCGATCTATGCGAGTACCAGTTTCAATTTGTGCAAGTTGCAACATGGCTGACATAAAAGCATTGGTGGACTCAGGAGCCACCAACAAATTCATCCACCCAAACTTTGTGAAGAGGATGGGGCTAGGACAGTGGGCCTTAGATAAGCCCAAAAACATTTACAACATTGATGATACCACTAATAAAGCCAGACAGATAACCCACTATCTGACGCTTAACATGGAGACAGGAGGCACCAAGTGTGAAATGCACTTCCTTATCACAGACATAGGCAAGGAAGATGTGTTACTAGGATACCCATGGTTAGCCACCTACAAACCAAGGTTCAGTTGGCGTCATGCTACTATAGATGAGAAGCAACTCCCTATAGTTTTGCGGTCTATTAACCCTAGTGGCAGAAGGGCAGTACTTGTGCAACTCCTCATGGAGGAAGCTGAGGATATGCACACATCAAGAATCTTCACCACTGAAACCAAAGAACAAATAGTGGTTGACCTAGAAGAACAAGTATACAGCAGAAAATCAGCGGTGGAACTGGCAGTTGAAGCGCAACAATACACAAAAAAGGTAGAGGTGCCAGAAGAATACCAATGCTTTGCAAAGGTGTTCAGCAAAGAAGAGTTGAAGCGCTTCCCACTGCGAAGAAGTTGCGATCACACCATAGAGTTCAAACCAGGAGCACCAGACATCATAGATTGTAAAGTATACCCTATTACAAGAGTGGAAGATGCAGCCTTGGACAACTTTATTGATGAACAAATAGAAAAGGGGTGTGATGAGTGTCTCACTGTTTAATCGCAACAGCGAGACCAAGGATCACAAGGAACAGGGTGGCTAACGTCGAACCAACAAGGAAGTAAAACAAAGACAGGGAACAATGGACCACGAGTAACAAGACAAGGATGAGGAACAACCCAATGGTGGGAAGCTGCTCAGAAGACAGGAATGTACAAGTGGGGATGTTGCAAGTGGACAGTCTGAGGGACTGTCTGTTACATTGCTCCAGCTTATATACCTGAATACATGGTCTGTGCATACTTTAGGGGAGGCCCAACTCCGATCCACGGGTGGGCCCATGGAATACTCTAGAAGTGTTCTAAAGATAGCATGGAATGTGCTGGAACGTTTCTAAGTATATCGTCCAATGCATTAATCCCTGACAAGCTCCGCTCGTCAGGTGATTGATCAACAATCTTCGTTTACCGATCAACGGACTTTGTTTATCAATCAACGATCTTTGTTGATTGATCAACAAACAAGTCATGTGAGGTCATCTGACCTTTGCTTGGTAAGTCCCGGTTCCGGACCGGGTCTTTCTTGAATAGGAAGGAAAGGATTATCCAATCCTTTCACGTGCGTCATCTTGGCTGGTTCCACTAGACCAATACTCCGTATTCCTGGGTTTGTGTGCGCGTTCCCTTGCACACTCTTGAGTTTCATGGGTAAGTCACGGACCGAGGTATAGGTTCGTGACAGTATCCCCTCTTTAAGATCGTGCTGCGCCGTCAGCACTCTAAGGTTACTTGGTCAGGGCCGAGGGGTTCTGGTATGGAACTGGTGAACTAGGAGTGATGCATGTTTCATTTGTGATGCAGGGAGCCATGAGTTTTCGGAACTAGGGTAGCCCTTCCACTTGATGAGGTACAAGATCCCTTTCTTATTGGGTGACACTTTGGACTGGAGTACTGTTTCAACTTCGTAGTGTTCTTCTTCTCCTTGAACTATATCTGGAGGAGGTCTGGTGAAGTTAGGTCCATGCGCAGGGTTTCCTTGTATGGTGATATCAGGGAACTGTGGAAGACTGGGTGGATTCGCCATGATTGGGTAGTTGGAGTTTGCAATTAACTCCCCATGTAGATAGTACTTTGAATGGACCATGGTGTCTAGGGGCTAACTTGGCTTTAGGGTGCGTGGTGTGAACATTGGTTCCTTCTAACCAGACTAGATCTCCTGGTTTGAACACATGGGAAATGGTGGGTACTCTGGATCTCTTCATGACTTCCGCAGCTACTTTAAGTGCTGCTGTAACTTCAGACCGTACTTGGTCTAAGGTACAAGGCGTTCTTCTACCGTCGGAATCTTGGTAGCGAAGTTTACTGGGGGAATGAACTCTGGTTTGAATCCGTACCAGACTTCGAAGGGGATCTTCCTGTGGCGCTGTGTTGGCGAGCGTTGTGTGCGAACTCCATGAAGGGTATTAATTCTACCCAATTGTCTTGTTGGAAGTTGCAAAAGACGCAGAGGTACTGTTCCAACTCCTGATTGACTCTTTCTGTTTGCCATCTGTTTGGGGGTGGAAGGCTGTGGACATGGTGGACTTGACTCCCAATCTTTCCCAGACTTCTTGCATGACTTTAGAAGCGAATTGGGGTCCTCGATCTGAGATAACTTGGCTGGTAGTCTGGTTGTCTCCAGACATTCTTCATGTACAACTTGGATGTTTCTTCGGCTGTGATGGTTTTATTGCAAGGGGTGACAATGGTGGCTTTACTGAGGCGATCCACTACCACAAACAAGAATATATCCTTGGGAGGTAGGGAGGTCTGTGATGAATCCATGGTGATAACTCCCCATACGTCTGTGGGTATTGGTTTGGTAACAGTGGTACTTGAGTTCTTGGTTTGATTTTGGTTGCTTGGCATGTGGCACATCCGTCCACATAACTTTTGACAAAGGTGGATATTCCTGGCCACCAGAATTCTCTTGATACTATTTCATAGGTCTTCCATCTTCCGGGATGTCCTGTAGCTACATGGTCGTGATATCTCTTGACAATGTCTCTTCGAAGTGTGTCATCTTTTGGGACATAAACTTGTCCTCTAAACAGAATGATCCCGTCTTCTAGGTTCCATTCTTCTAGGCCCTTTACAATGGATCTCGGGCCATTCTTCAA